>PNEQ01001624.1:0-24151 GCA_003012365.1 Medauroidea extradentata | reverse complement strand
TCCAAATGCAGCAAAATTAATCATTTTCTTAAAATTTAAAAAATTCATAACTCAGAAACTAACAGTCCAAAAAAATTGTAACTCGGCCAATTTCATCTTTGCGATAGGTCCTACATATTTACAAAATATTGTCAAAATCTAAAACCTTGATTTTAATTTTAATTTTTTAATTGGTTGATTTGACATGGAATGTCCCGAATGTCAAACAACCTGGGCCGGCAGATTCTTTTTTATTTATTGTTTATGCTTCTTCTGGCTGATCTTTTTTATCTGTACTAGAAGCTGACACCAAGGCACCCTTCGACCACATAAAAGTTCTCACGCCCTTCTCCCGTCTGGCTGACGGCAATCTGTGCGTGTGTGTGTGTGAGATAAGCTAGGGTGGTAGAGCACGAGCGGAAGTAGTCAAGGTCAACCGGTACAGTCTCAACAGTAATACAAACACCGCACGTGACCACACGCAACTCACGAGATGTTTACGTGAAAAAATTGCTCTACATCAGCATGTTACAGTGTCTGCAGCCAGCTGCTAGTTTCCTACAAGAAATAGTTTTTTTTTTTTTTTTTTTTCAGGGCTTCTTTGTTAGAATACAAGGCCAGGAGCAACGTAAATCTCAGTCTACCTTTCCTCCTTTTTTTTTTTTTTTTTTGTTTACTTGAAGTCACAGCCGTGGTTGAAGTGATAATGTGCGCTTGTAGGCCTCCCTCCACACTATCTTACTTTGGCTGCGTCGTCATAGATCAGTGACGTCTTTACACACACTTTACACTTTAAAATAAATTTCGCAGATACCATCAACATTAAAGGGTACTCAATAAAAGCCCATTCATTTTAACCATTTAAATTTTCAAAAGCGAGGCCCTCTAGAATGTGCGACCCGGGGCAAAAGCCTCTTTCTGCCCCCTCCCCTTTTTTTATAATTTACTAAGCCATGTTTTATTTTTTTGATATATCGCGCCGGCCTCTAGCGTAGTGGGTTAGGCGCCAGTTTACGGTGCGAGAGACCCTGGGTTCGAATCCTTGCTCGGGCATGGATGTTGTGTTGTTCTTTCACCTCACTTCACCCTCATCGGCTTGTAAGACGTCATTAAAGGGCCATAAAACCCTCTCACCACCTTGCCTAAATTGCAATGCAAACCAATGGCTTTTAATTTTTTTTATTATGTCCGGAACAAATCGTTTTGCAATCTTGTATTTATCGCACAACCAGAACAAAATAAATTTCCATTCAGGTGCTATTGTGACGTCTAGTTACCGTCCAATTCACTAGCATCATACTGTAATGTTTATTTACGACGCACGTGCGTGTGTGGCTCGCGCGGAGAAGAGGGAGGAAAGATAAAGAAGGGTGGTCTGCCTGCTGAGTTGCATCTCCACTTGAGCGCTTGCTGAGTTGCATCTCTACTCGCGCGCCTCGCTAGCCACATACACAGAACTTGCCACATATTTTACGGTGGGTTTATTAAAGGCTACGTAGCGATGAGCAACTGCTTTTAAAGCTTAATAGTGTTTTTAAATAAAACGTGATGGATTTAAATGAAGCAGACACAATTTTCTTATGATTTTTGACCAAAAATTTAATTTTCTTTTTTGAAATTCTGTCCGAGTTATCCGAAGTCCGCGGGACATCGAGGTCCGAGTTATCGAGGGTTCACTGCATATATATATATATATATATATATATATAAACAATATTTTGAAAGGTATTTAAAACTGGGTAGTAGAATGTATAGTGCAGTGCTTTTTTGCCTCGATAAAATAGTAGAAACACTGTTTGGATATGATGGAGTCATAGTTTCAAAAAGGTTTAAAATAATGTCTTCAACGCTGGTGAGGGATACCATGAGGCAAGTATGAAGCAGCACCAGAATGAATGGACGGGGGAAATGGGAGATCCCCGAGAAAACCTGCCGACCAATGGCATCGTCCAGCACGATTCACACATGCCAGAAAATCTGGGGACAGACCCCGCCAGGAATCGAACCCGGATTGCCTTGGTGGGAGGCGAATTGTCTAACCATTCGGCCACCGCGGCCCCTGCAAATGGTGGAAATATGGGCTTTTGTTTTTAATGGAATTAAAGAATGTGATAGTAAACAGATGCATTCTATTTTGTTTACTAAACATTAAATTAATCTTATTTTAATAATATTTTTCATTATATTTGAATTTAATTATAATTTTTACAATACGAGCGTCGCCTTCTCTGAAAATCCAATGATGTTTTTCTTTTTCCATTATTTTAAAAGTAATTGTTTATAAACTAAATTTTTTTGATAATTAGGATTTTTACTAGAGATCTGTGGTAGAGCCCTCCAAAATGTTTTAATTTTTATTGGTTTTTAATTCTAATGGTTTTCACTTTCACTTTTTTCTGGTGAAATCTAAAATATAAATGTAAAAATTGCTCTGAGCATGGAAAAGTGTCACTGGGCTAGGATGTCCAAATACTATCTACTGATGAATGTTCTCCTTATGTATTCTCAGTATCTGGTAACCCTAGTCGCAAAGACTTGTGCCCCACTGGGCATGGACAGCCAGGCTAAAATCCTAATCAAATTCTAAGCGTGACAATCACGGGCTAATCCCCGAGTGGAGTAATACAAAACCTAGGCCTGAACAATCAAAACAAAACACAAAAACATAGGCTACACATGGCCAACACAGGGATGCAACACTACAGTGACAGAAAATTGGATAAATCAAATGGGCAGTTTATTAAGCAGACATTATACACAGTAGGTCACAGTAGCAGAATACAAAGTATAGGTTAGAGAATACAAAATGTTGCGGGCACAACAGCCTTAACCAAAAATATCCTCGCAGACTAGGTAAGTAATTTGAATTTAATTATTAAAAAACCAGAGAAACAAATGCCTCGACTCCATTCCACTCTCCACATTGACGTCTGAACGGCGGAAGAATTATAAAGACGGAAAGACAGAAAAAGTAAAACAACAAACATGAAAGTTACAAAGTTAATTCAAGCTGAGAACAAAACCGTGGCTCAGTTAATCATATTACGAAAGAACAAACGCAAAATAACACCAAAACTTGCCGCATGAACGTAGAGGTAGAGATTGAAGAGGCAGAACCTAGCTGGTCGGGAGCAGAACCAAGAGTGATATCACAAGCGACCGCCGGAGGACAGGCAGTGGTAGGGGACGAGAAGGGGGGGTAGGTCAGCCGAAGGGAGGGGACACGATGAGTGCCGAGGAGATCTGAAGATGTACGATGTGGAGAGGCGCGTGCGCGCTACAGTTCAAATGCGCTACGTCGTGAAACACATAGCCAATCCAGTCTTCTCCGCCAACACAGGGCACCAAGATTATATCATAGATAGTTCAGGGGGCACAAATTATGTAGGCTCTAGGTTCCCAGGTATGTCCTCTTCAGGCGGGAAGTGCTGTCCGAGCACAGACTCTTATCACTCTCAGCACTACTGCTTCCAGTTGAAGACTGCTGCGGTTGGGGGGAAGGGAAGGAGGATCGATGCACCCGTCTCACAAACATTTCCTTGTAATTTATTTCCTATCTTCGAAAACTCAAGCAGTCCGTCTGCCCTTTTTTACATCTCGTCGACAGCTAGGTCATTAGGGATGGTGACACACAACTTGGCACAATGATAGAAGCTGGGAGAGGAGTCGGCCATGGCCTTTGTAAAGGAACCATCCCAGCATTCGCCTGGAGCAATATTGAAAAGCCATGGAAATCTGAAATCAGGATAGCTGGAGCCACTGATTGAACCTGGGGCCTCCCAAATGCAGGGTGTCTATCTGTCACAGAAGTCACTAAAAAAGCCACGAAATTTAAACGAGGTCAGGCAAGTCACAGAAAAGTCGTAGAATTTAATAAAGGGTCACTGATTTTATAGGTGGGCTGTTGAACGCCGTGTAAGAATTAGCAGTTGATTTACATGTGTTCATTTATTTGTAGCTTTGAAAAACGAGTATATACTTCGCTAGGAATTCTCTGAAAGTTCAACCTTTGTGTTGTATTGTGTTCGGCACTTGTGCCCTTTTAACAATAGCATGCCCAGATATTGTATGTGTGCTGCAAGAGTCGAGTTAATGCAAAAACCGCGCTGTAAACGAGTTCAAACGTTGCCCAGTCATGCTTACTTTCCAGATTCTTCCCATGCTGATGTGTAGTGCTGATAACGTGCGCCCCCCCCTTTTTTTTTTTTTTTTTGTCGTGTCTTCACTTCGCTTGGCAGTAACACAGTCACACAAACACCACCCGGTGCAATACTCTAAAGTAGACAAAGGTAAACGTGCATCAATCACCTTCATCACTGAGAAATTCCATGAAGCTGATGATCTCACCACAGCGTCGGCACCAGAAAGCCTACAGCCTGGAGGAGATTGCAACACAAGTGGTTACTCATATAACCAGGAAAATTCATTAATTAAACTTAAAACTGCCAAAACTCGAAAAATAACATACAAGACGTGTGATTATTTGTCATTTTCAGTGTTTGGGTGTGAGTGGAGGCAGGGTATGAAAAATCCTTTTGTGCGTACGGTAGTAGAGATTATTTTTACCAGCGTTAGTATACATGTCGAAGTGAGCAGATAGTGGCTAGGAGAAGGGGAGGGTTACAGGTAGGATGTCTGCTAGGCATTTTTTTGCTGAGGGGTGAAGATATTGACAGTTTCCAGGAAAGGCATTGGAAGTTGTTTCCCACGCTGAGAAAGTATAATGCGGGTTGTTAAAAAGGGGCGTGGGGAGGTTATTTGCTGGTCATGAAACAATCGTGTAACTCTGGCTGACATGAGGAGTGGGTCACCTGGTGGCTGTGAAACAAGCATGTAACTCTAGCTGCCATGGCCTTATCTACGAAGAGTAAGCTTTTGCATTATTATAAAGAAATGAGGCTAGACAAACTGTGTAATGTAGTAGTGCTCATAAGCCGAACGTTGTTCTCCGACGTGCGCCGTCACGTTTTTTTTTTTTAAACACCTTTAACTATTATTTTGAACATTTTTGAGATTTTCTTTTTACTGTTCCCGAGAGTATGTTCGTAAAATCGCTACCTTATTGTTGAAGAGAGAAGCACACAATATCAAGATTTCAGAGTTAAAAAAGAAAAACTACTGGAAGAAAAAAAAGGAACTGCTCTAAATTGAGAGAAAGCTAAAAAAAAAAAAAAAAAAACTAAGAAAATACATATAATCATTGTTTTACAGTTCTTGTAAATAGTTGAATTTTGCAACTATGGTGGCGTTATAAGTGATTATTAGTCACAAATACATAGGTCATATGATCTTTTTTTATGTCCCCATAGGTCATCGAAAAAGTCACTGAATTTTGATGGGTGGGTTGGGTAGACACTCTGCAAATGAGAGTGGAACGTATTACTGCTGCACAACCTCGCTCGGTAACACTTCTTTAACAGGGTGGCCACCCATCTGGAAAACCTGCAATTTTCAGGGAAATTGTGGCCACCTGGAAATAGTATCTGGGAAATTTCACAGAATTTTTTGGTCAGTTTGAAAATTTTTATGTAATTTACTTGCCTTGTTCATTTTGAGTTTCCGCAAAAGTCATAGGAAGGAAAATAATGGAGTTTTGAGAGCATTTAAGCATTTTTGTTCAAAAAATTACAGTAATGTAGAGATGATTATATTCCATTGTCAAGTTCTTGGTTATTTATACTGAATTTTTTGTCAAGTTTACTGGCAGTAGTATCAGAAAGGACTTGAAATATTTACCTTTATCGGAAAATGTGTAGAATAAAATGCCAAAATGTTATTTGCATAGTTGTGAAAATCAGGGAAATGTTTGGTTTTCTGTCAGGGAAAGCTGGGATTTTTTTATTGCAATGAGTGGTCACCCTGATTAAGGAAAAGCAGCACGCAATTTAATTCAACTTACTTTCCACCACTGCCACCATTATCCATTCCAATCCAGTTATTTCCAGAAGCATACTTTTATTGGCTTGCACAATCAGTGTCTTAACATGATACCCAGACAATATATGCTGGTTAAAACAGTTGAACACTATTTCTAATAATCACTTTGCTAATTTGCCTAGCAGTATTTCACATAGCAACACACAAGTGGCCTTCATTCTCTGGCACTGTCTTGCCAAGCAGCTAGTGTTCGCACTAGAGATGCGATGAGTCACAGCACCACATATTAGTTTATATTGTAATTTCGAACTTAAGAAAACTGTCTTTCGAGTCAGAGTTTTTTTTTTTTAACTAACAGAAACAAGCAAACACTCGGTAATTATTTCTATCAGGTTTGAATCAACGATCAGCCGAAATTATCCTCGGAAACGTTCATGTACATTCAACTTTTTTTCCAGTTACCCATATTCCGATAAATGTTACCTTACATTCTTTATTTGCATCCTGGGTATAGGATAGTAAATAATTAACCCGGTTGTGCTGCTGTGTACTCAAACATTGGGCATGTCATTGTGATATACACCTTTTCATTCATTGCACTATTGACTCCCTTCAGTACCCTTCCCAGCATTCCTAGGGCCCTTCTCTCTCAGAATGCTTAGGATGCAAACAGAAATTAAGCCTACCAAAAAAATTAGCAGCATTCTGAGATCTGTAAAATGTAAAACACCAGCTGAAGTTCAGGCTGGCTTCTACCAAGTCCCCTGAGGCTAAACCAGAAGAAAAATCACAATCATAATGAAATAAAAATGCTTACAAATAGAAAACCAGCAGTCAGCCATAGCAAACCTAACACAGTATTAAATTTGACAGGTTCAGAACAATACTTGACTTAGGTAATTGCAGACTAACGACGATCAGAGAAACCATGTAAATATTTAAACACCCCAACAACGTGACAGAGAAGACGGTAATAAATCAAACGAAATATAGGCAACCCTCTTCATGGAAAACTGGAAGAAACAAGGGAAACAAGCACAGATTGCCAGGATTGGTCAACAGCTCTGGCCAGTCAGGAGGAAGCCTGCATAAAACTAGCAGAAGAGTTCAACCAATCAGAGCCAGCAATACCATCTTGTTCGACTTAATCTGGTCTTGTTTTCTGCCTGAGTATGACAGCTATAAAGTCTCTCGAAATGTTCTTGAAAAAACAACATGCAGTATGGCTCAAGCATAAAGACAAAGACTGCAAAAGCTTGCAGTTCATTATCTTGGTCATCCTCGGAATGAGTACAATGTTTTACTGTTGCACTACATTGCTCTGTACCATTAACTAGATTTTACATTCTTCGGATTGCAGAAGTTTTTTGTGTTTTAAAAATTATGTGATGCAGTGACTATCAAACTTGTCAGCAAAAATGTGTGGTTTGTTTTTTTGGAACTAACACATTCAACGTTTTTCTTATTCAGGTGAAGCCTGGCTGTGCAACACACTGAATGATGGTTTGTTGGAGTGCTACGTACAGTGCGTGGCCAACAACTGCAACATCTTGCGAGAGATCTAATGTGAGCATGCGGCCATTCTCAGAGATGCACAGGGCTTGCTTACCCACCTGGCATGGCTAGGCCGTACTCACTTCAACCTACACGTGGTACAGTCTCATTTATTTACACTTTCTTTATACATTTCCTTTATTTGTTTTTAATTTACTCACCTATATAGTAGTTCTGTAATGTGCACCTTAACATTCACTCCTCTGTGATTTGGATCAACAGTAAAAGTAATTAACAACTTTGATAGGATATAGTAGACATAAGAATGAACAGTTTGTAATTCCAAAGTTCACCAAGTTTTGAGTACACTGTACTTAGGACCTAATGTGCCAAAGTGCCATAGTCCTGAAATTGAATTTCTAAAATTGTAGAGGCAGAACACCCAGGATTTTATAGCAATGTGGGGTTCAGAATATCAGCTTTAAAAATGGCTGAAAAAATATTCCTTGAATATATCAATTGTTTCTCGGGCGAATAATTATCTATCAACTCTAATGTTTTCGCGTTCAGCATTTGGCTATTTTCAGTGTAGCAAATTTTTTTTTTGTGCTTTTCCCGAGAAGAATCACCGTTTCTAGTAGGAGTAAAGCATGCAAGTTCACGTCTTAGCCTCGTATGAAGAGCAATGTGTATTTTTGTATTTTTTCCTGTTTTATAGGTACAAAACATGTTGCTTAACAACATTGATGCTACACTTCTATAAAAAAACGTTGTTTTCAAAATATAGGAACCAAAACATAACCATATTTCCCTCGATTCGATAGTGAAATAATATTTCTAATATCTATATGAAATATATTGTAAAGGCAAATTTTGCATAAAATAATCTGTTTTTTCATTTTAGTATTTTTGTTTAGGCCCTATTCTATAGAATTAACTTACTGTTCTGTCTTGAAGTTTCTTACATAATGTGACGGTGCTCCCGAACAGCCTCCGCCCTATAGTAGTCGTAGTTAATGGGTCGGCTTAAGCTGCTGCGTATTGTTGTTGTGCATTCGGGGACGTAACTCTCTTCCGTTGCTATTGCAAGTATAGTTAGCAGGCAGAACAATGGCGAAAACAAACGAGCTAATGCAGAGGCGGTGCCTATAATACTGAAGCCCGGATAGTAGTGAGGTTAGTCAGCAACGGATGAAAAAATAATAAGAAAAATCCTAATATTGGCATTTGTCTCTTTTTTATTTAACCTTTTTTTTTTTTTTTTTTTTTAAACAATTTAACAGACAAAGGCAATTCACATAGTGAGTACTTGCCCAGGGTTACTTTAGGTGGATTTTTCTATCTAATTATTACGACTTGCCGCTTGCCCTCCGTAGTAGTACTTGACCTGGCACTTTATCTACTTTAGTTCTGATTATGCGGTTATCAATACCTACTTCTGGTTACATTACTATAAAATGAAAAGGCAGTATGTCAAAAAGAGAGACAAAAAAGAAGAGATCTCTTCTAACGAATCTGCCCTCTAGGCTTCACAGCCCCTCTACCACTTCTAACACGTTCTCTTCCTCCCGCCATGACGCCCCAACTAACAAAAACATTTAGCCGGCCATCTCCTGGCGACCGTTCCCTAGCTCCGATGGATCACAACTGACTGTTTACAAACTCCAACAAAAAACTTAGCCGACCATCTCCCGGCGACCGATCACTAGCTCCGATAGATGACGACTAAGTCTCCAGGGCGGACACCCGGACTTACTCGGCCGAGCGGCGGAGGGATACATCAGGATCCAACTTGCTTAAAAAGCTGGTTAATTTACATTTTCTATGGAAGACAAGTATGTAACATGGTTACTGACAAATTTGCAAAGCGTTTTATTCCACCATACCAGCTAAATATTCATTAAGTTACCAATTAGGGATGTGCAGCATCATCAATCTTTCATGGATTACCACCTTTTCGGAGTTTTTTTGCACCCGACACTACCACCAATGTCGAACGAGAAACGACCGGCAGCATTCATGACATTCCAGTACGTCCCTCTACGTGCCTCCAAGCGGGTGAACTTTGACCTGCCTGCCAGATAAATCCATCCCAGCACAGGCTAGCTAAGAGCTTACTTGAAATTTTAAAACTCAGCACGTTTCTGTACGTGCTTCCAAGCAAGTGAACTATGACCAGCCTGCCAGATAAATCCCATTCCAGGAGAAGCAAGCTAAGAGGCTACTTGAGATTCTAAAATTCCAAAAAAGGCAAAGTATAAGAAAAAGTTACTTAGAAAAGTTGCTTGACATTAAATTAGCTTTAAAATGAATCCAAACATGATATAAATCAGATAAAATTGACACGTCAAATTTAATTCTTTTATCTTGCCTTAACAGTTAACTTTTAAATTTTGATAAAATTTTAATGTTAATTTCTCTACTATTGTACTCAATTAATATGTTGGATCCTGTATATACATCCTTATACCTGATTAGGTTGGACTGCTTAAATTGTTGTACACAATAAAAAAATTAATTAAGGCAAAAAAAATTGAAATTACTGTATGATAAGAGAGAGACCAAGCAGGGCTACGTGCCAGTGCACGTCACAATAAAGTGCTGTTTTTTTTTGTATCTGTATCAATACATTAGGTATTAGAATGAAAAAGCCTTAATGAAAGTCATATTATTCATTACAGATGTTCTCGAAATTTTTACTGAAAATTTTGCCGACTTAATGTATTCTATCGTGTCAGGGGATACTGAATATCGAATAGTGGAATTCTGTTTTTTTTTTTACTTTCAGATTTCAGGTTATTTGCAATTCCTATTTTAAAAATTGGTATAAAAAGACCCTTCTGTGATTTATTCGAACACATTTATAGACAAGGAAGTTTAGGAAATTCATCCAGTATATTCCAATTCTGCTTTTCAGGTATTTTTTTCAAGAAATTTGTGTATGAGATTGAATCCTGGGTATTCTTCCTTACCTATGTGAACTTAACACTTTCAATGTTGAAGTAGAAAAATTGTAATAACATAATTGAGGTACATGTTTTATAAGAATTCAGTATTTATTATTTATGACATAGAAACCAGCATAATTTCGAACCAAAAGTTTGATTTAGGCCTAATTCGATCTGCATATTGTGGTGGCACAGACTCTCTTCTCTTTCTACACTGCCTCTGGCTGATGTGACGATACTAGCCCCACTAGTTGCTTACACTGTCCCACAATGAAAATTGGTAATTTGGTCAGTCCTCATATAATGCTCCGGTCTCAGCGGTGAGTTACTCTTACCTCAGGGTTCGTGGTATCGAGGGATGGACGCATGCATAACAGCATTCAAAAACACGTGGTCAGATTAACAGCCCATATTTATTACCTTCTCATAATAAACTCACGCAACCGCGCTTACATCGGCACGTACAAACTCCTTGTACAAAATAAACTTTAACTGAAAGAGAACTGAACTAAAATGAAACCCAACTCAAAAGAAAAATAGCACGTGCTAAACTCAAATTATAAACCGATAGTGGACCGCCACGCGGTTAATACGGCTGCAAATTCACATTAAATAATCAAATTGGTTGAAGCTAATTATTAATGCATAGTTCTAAAAAGTCTTTCCACTGCCTTCCATCGCGGCCCCATCTCTTCCACTCGCGCCCCTCAGCTTACCACGTGCGAACCTCGCACAACACGGAACACGTCCGGCCTCCTCGACGGTCAAGAACAAAGTAATCAGCAACGGCGACCACAATGGCGTCCCAAGGCACCATGGCGGCCTACCTTCCGGTTAGAATGTTCCTTGACCTTCTAGCAAGATTAAATAACCGGTCTGGATACAAATTAACCAAACTAAAATCACCGAAAAATCGGTAAAATTATGCTTACTTTAAAGACGTATTTCAATATTTTAGTGAATTATTATTACAATAAAAATTATATTAAATAAAATCTTGGCATCGGACATTGCCGGCCGTACACCTTGCGGTATCCTCTGTAAACCCCTATCGGTATCGCCCCCGCGGCACCATGGCCGGGCTGGCTGAACTCATCTGCATATTTTCAAAATAAATACCAAAACTTTCAAACTGCAATAACTTTTAAACGATCAATTTCTCGTAAAATGTCCAAGAGTCCATAGTTGCTAGAAATTTCATGCCGTTTTAGAAAAGTCCACACAAGACATATTTACTTTAAATTTACGTGTCATCAGAACATTGAGAACTTAGAACAAAACTTGAGAACACATTATTTAACATTAAAATACTCCAATGAGAAACTTATCACTAAGAATTGCATCCAGACATGGTTTTCTGTTACTGTACTGTTTCGCCAGGCCCAATAGCGGTTTTACATTTAGAGTGGGTTTTCTATGAGATTTCTTGTTCAGTAAAATTATAATCATTACATTATTTAACTAAATTACTTAGAAAATTATTAGGCTTGCACCAACAAACATGGAACCCTCATATTGAAACAATTATTATTGACTTACAAAAATTTTAGAAACACTCTGATTTTAAATAATTTACAGGCAATATATTAAAGTAGGGTGGCCGGGCAACACACTGGGCTTTTGACATTAATAAATGCAGCAACCCTACCCTACACCTAACTGATACTAGGCTGACCAGCTCTTGGTTCTGAAGTGTCAGTAACACTGGCTAGCATTAATTATGCAAACAAATAAACAACAGCAGAGACTCTAGAAATACAACTGACTTATTGAAAAACTATACCCCAAGCGCAGGCTGGTCACTTCACAATATGTTGTGTTAGTAAAAGAGAAGCCTTGAATATCCATGCCAGTTCTCAGTGGCATTTTGCAGGAGAATATGAGCTAAGTTTATAATAAACAATGTGTGTTGATATTAGTGAGTGGGAAGTGTATTCAGTAGCTCCTCAGAGCAATGTTAAATGTTAGCAACCACAATGTGCATTTTTAGTGGCTTTAGCAGGAAAATGAGAGATTTTAAAATTAAATATTCATCTTATTCAGAAGACAGCTATCTTCGTTTTAAAAATAATAGCTAATGAGCATAAGCATTATTATTGTTATAGAAAAATAGAAAATTTAACTTATTGTATTTTGAGACCATTTGAAAATCTAATGTTTATCATTCTTATATGAAGAAGTTTTTATTGTGAATGTAGCCTAGATGTGTTAGTGTTGCATCAGAAGTGCACATGTCTTATGTTTCCATCTGTTAGCTTGGTCTGGCTGAAACAAACACTTTTCCCATCCTTCTTAGTTTTTCTACCACTCCTCGTTGCTGCTGTGTCATTTTATTTTTCGTCCTTATTTCTTTAATAGTGTTTACTTCTGGTATTGGGAACTGGTTATATTTACTATTTTGAGTGAACTGATGGGTGCATTGTTTCAGAATGTTGGTTTCTTGGGCATGGCAGCAAATAAATTTAGAGCAGATCAACATGCAGGAGTTTGTGATTCTTGGATGACTTGTTCCATAACGTCTTCGCTGGCATCTCCTGTTGACTCGGGAGTTGCCCTGCTAGATAGTGATGGAGACTGCACGTCTGTGAGCGAGATCATCATCAACGAGGCAGATAGTCTCAGTCTTCATGATAGGAAGGTGAGTTAGATCTTCATTCTTGTAGTTGTGGAGGTATACCTCGCCCTTGTTGTGTAGTTGCATGCAACAGAGGTGTCGGTGCTGCAATGTACGACATAGTAGTTAGTGGCACATTGTTTCCTCTCGACCCTCTGTGTTACTTGGCCGTGGAAGTGAGTGTCAAAGTGCGGTGCCAACAGCTCAAGGCCCATCATACATCAGCAATTCGTTGAGTGTACTTCTGGCAGCACACATCAGTCATTTCTGTTTTCCTTGTTTGCCCTAAAAAGGCCTTTATTAAAAGTTAAAGACAGGTAGTTGGAGGATGAGCGTAGCATAAGGCTACCATTGCATTGTCTACGGCAGAAACAAATGACAGTGAACAGAATCATAGTGATTACAGCAGTATTGATTGCACTAAATGGTTACACTTCTCCTAACATGAATGATAATACGTTTAACTGTTCGTACAGTTGAGTGTCACTGCTACGACAAGCCACAGTTACAGACACATTTGTCATAGTTGCATTTTGTCGTAGTTGCCGAGCTACTGTACTTTGATTGACTCCTTAAAAATAAAAGAAATGGTTGATTTTTACTCTAAGTTGGTATTTAACTGTCACTGGTATACAACAGACACATTGTGAAATAATTATTATTTCAGAAAATATCTGCCAATTAAATGGAATCATTATTTCACAATATGTCTGTTTTATACCAGTGGCCAAATAAATTCAGTAAATGAAAATATAAATAAGAAAATAGATAGTGTAAATGAAAATGTTGATAAGAAAATTGATAGTGTAAATGAAAATGTTGATAAGAAAATTGATAGTGTAAATGAAAATGTTGCTAAGAAAATAGACAGTGTAAATGAAAATGTAGATAAGAAAATAGGGAATGTTAGTAATCTTGTAGACAGTGTAAGTGAAAAGGTAGACGAAGTGAACTAAGTGGTGGACAGAAAAATAGATGATGTTAAAGAAATGGTGTATCAGGAAATAGAGGCTGTAAATGATAAGGTAGAACAGCAAATAAATGATCTAAGAAAGGAGTGGCCGGACTTCTGTCAGCGTCAGGAGGGTGATAATCATGTTGCCGGAGAAGACAAGATCAGTGCTGAATCTATGCATGAAGTCGGCGAAGATAAGATCACACAGTCCAAACCAGGCTCTAGTGGGATCTCCACTCAGGAAGAAAATGGGGTACAACATGTTCGTGTATCTAGTGTGCCAGCATCGGACATTGGAAAGGGGATTTGTGTCAAACCTGCTCCTTACGAAGGCCAGACTTCGTGGCGAGAGTACCAAAACCAGTTTGAGATTGTGGCAACCATAAATGGTTGGTCTGACCAGCAACATGCCTACTATCTTGCAGCTGTGCTGAGGGGACCTGCCCTCAGTATACTCCAGTCGCTTCCAGAACAACGCCCATTAGTCACTGCCCTGGAGCTGCGCTTCGGAGAGCCACTGCAAGAATTGTGGCAGGACATTGTGCGACTCGCCCACTTGTCACTCGAGGGGTGTCCAGAACAAGCACGAGACATAATAGCAATCGGCTTCTTCGTCGACGCCATTGCCGATGTAGATGTACGCCAAGCAGTGCATGTGGCTGCCCCAACGACTATGCAGGATGCCCTGACCAGAGCACTGGAGATCGAGTCTGCAAGAGGGCCATCAACTCGGCATGCTGTGCGGTCAGACACACTGTCGGACGACGAGAGAGATGATCGCCTAGGGAACATCCTGAAGAGAAAAGGGCCGCTTCGAAATTCCGCCCTTGGTCCGAGTGAAGCTCCAATGGCACCCCAAACCTTGAGAACACATGTTTGACCAGTGCATCAGCCACTGTGCTGGCGTCTTGATTCGGTATAGAAAGAGGAAGAACCTCTGGCCATTTAGTGAAGTAGTCCTGCACCACCAACAAGTACTGATTGTTTCTCTCTGTTATTGGCAAGGGACCCAAGATGTCAACTGCCATTCTCTTGAATGGGGCACCAACATTGTACTTCTGGAGACGACCTCGGCCTCTGACCCTCGGACCTTTCTTTGCGGCACAGTCGTCACACATTTGGCACCATGTGTCGACATCTTCACGGCAATCAAGCCAGTAAAACCTCTCTCGAACCTTGTTGAGAGTCTTATTAATGCCAAAATGACCGCCTGACACTGAATTATGGAGCTCCTTCAGTACCTCTGGGACCTTGTTCTCTGCGAGGACCAACTGTAGGTGTTCATGTCTGCCATCCACACTCTCCCAGTTCCGGTAGAGGACACCATTCTTCAGAACAAGTGAATTCCACTGTGCCCCATATGCCTTAGTTGTACAACACTTTTCATATAGCTCCTGCCGTTCTGGCCGGAGGTCCTGCTCTTTCCAATCAAATATTGGGCACAAGTCTGGGTCACTTTGTTGTTGTTCTCTTATCTTGTCGTCAGTCAAGGAGAACTTACTATCGGATGTTGATGCCTGAAGCCTTGTTGTTCTAACATACCGCACTCCTCCGCTTTTCTCCTCTTGCCGTTCGCAGTGGCGACAATTGGCATCACAAGGCCTGCGGGATAATGCATCTGCATTATTATGGGAACGACCAGCATGGGTGTTGTATGTTAAAGTTGTATTCTTGAAGGTGTTGTAGCCATCGAGCTATTTGTCCTTCGGGATTCTTTAAATTCAGTAGCCAGCGTAGAGCAGCATGAACTGCTCGCAAAGCAAAATGTCTGACATATAAGTAGTGGTGGAAATGTGATATGGACTTCACCATTGCCAATAGTTCTCTGCGAGTGACACAATAGTTTCTCTCTGGTTTCTGCAGCACTTTGCTGAAATATTCTAGCGGCTTCTCTACTCCATCTTGAACCTGTGATAGCACAGCACAGATGCCTACATCACTCGCGTAACCTGTGAAAGCGCAGCACCGATGCCCACATCACTCGCGTCTGTGTCCAATATAATCTTGCCTTCATTATCGGGGAAGCCCAAAACTGGAGGGGACATTAAAACTTCTTTTAATTTTCTGAAAGAGGCTTCACATTCAGGCGTCCACAGGAATTTCCTTTTGGCTTCAGTAAGCTCATGTAGTGGCTTGGCAATCGTAGCAAATCCATGTACAAATCGCCAATAATAAGCGCAGAGTCCAAGGAAGTTTCTCACCTGTGTCATGTCTGTTGGTTGTGGCCATTCTTTTATAGCTCTGGTTTTTTCTGGGTCAGTCTGGATTCCATTGGCAGATACCACATGCCCTAGGAAACTAACTTTCTTTTGGAATAGGTGGCATTTCTTGGGAACCAGCTTCAGATTTGCATTAGCTACTTTCTGGAATACTGAATCTAATCTGGTAAGGTGTTCTTTAAATGTTTTACCTGTGACCACGTTGTCATCTAAGTAAACTTGGCAAACGCCAAGAGGTAAGATCTTTGCCATTAGTCGGTCGAAGGTAGCAGGGACATTGCATAGCCCAAATGGCATGACTTTAAACTGCCAAGTTCCTTTCCTTTGCACAGAGAAGGCCGTCTTCTCCCTGTCCTCTTGCGCCACCTCACATTGCCAGTAGCCGCTCTTCATGTCATGTGTAGAGAACCATTGTGACCCTGTCAAGCTGTACAGTGTGTCATCAATCCGGGGGAGGGGGTAGCAGTCCTTTTTGGTCACATTATTCAGCCGGCGGTAATCCACGCAAAATCTTGTGGACCCATCTTTCATCTTAACTAGTACAACAGGTGATGACCAAGGACTGACCGACGGCTCGATTACATCCAAGTCCTTCATTTCTTTCAAGATGCCATCCACAGTCTCTTGTGTAGCCAGAGGCAGTCGTCTTGGGGGTTGCTTGATTGGTCTAGCTTCTACTGTATCAATGTGATGTTGTGCAGTGGATGTTCTGCCAAGGTCAAGTGGCCCACATGAAAAAGTTTTCTTGTTTTTCTTCAGAAGTTCTGCCACAGCCTTTTCTTGTCTCCAGTTCAGATTTTCTCCAGTTCTTGTCTGTAGTCCCTTGAGTGGTTAGGCATTGTCCCATTAAGGTCGCCTGACTTGATGGCTTCTTTGTCGGTGGTAGTTATTTGGGAGACTTGTTTGCACACACCTATTATGGCCCCCTCCTCAAGCTGGATTGACCTGTTTGACAAGTTGACTATTCAAACAGGTAAATTTCCACAACTCTGCGAAACCAATGTTCTTGCTACCACCACCTCATCAGGTAAGCTGCTTCCTCTTCTCATATGTTCGACCAGCGCTACACGCCCCACAAAATTACCTCGACACCGTGTGGGGATGACAATCTCACTGGAAGCTGGCAAAACAGTTGTCTCACAACAGACCACTTGGCAGCTGGTTGGCAAGGATTGTTCGCTTCGTGGCATCATTACCAGTTCTCGGTTACCAGCCTTTAGTTCTCCCGACCGAGTATCTATACAGCACTCTAACTTGCATAACACATCCAGGCCCAATAAACATTCATCTTCGATGTCGGCTATGTACACTTCGTGCTCAATGCAGAGGTCACCCAACTTCAACTCTACCTTTTTCTTCTCCTTAACTGGTGTGGTCTCGCCTGTCACTGTCGTCAAAATCTTTGTCTGTAATTATGGCCTCGTGACTGCTGGGGATAAAGCCCCAAAATGTCTGGTCTGACAACAGTAATGGTTGCTCCAGTGTCTACAACCATATGGCAGGAAACATTATCCATACTGCCCTCCACTAGGATTGCATTAAAATCTTGTTTCACTGAGCGTACTTGAAGAAATACTGGGGCCTTATCTCCCTCAGTCACCGACCTTCGCCCCTTAAGACCGGTGCTTACATGTTTCCCGATGGCTGGCCAGATCGGGCAGCTTCATCCTGCTCTTGGTTTCTATTTTTCTGTAGCCATTGTGGACACTGTGCTCTCAGACGTCCGGGCTCTCCACATTCCCAACAGCTTGGTCGTCCCTGTTGTCGAGGGCAGGGTGTAATCGGAGTGAATTTGTTCTTAATTGCATTAATTGTAGTTTTCATTCTCTTCAGAATGTTCTCCAGGCTGTTGTCTCTCTCGTCGCCCGACAGTGCGACTGCCCGTACAGCACGCAGAGTTGATGGCCCTCTTGCAGATTTGACCTCCAGTTCTTTGGCCAGGGCATCCTGCATAGTCCTTGGGGCAGCCAGACGCACTGCTTGGCGTACATCTATATTGGCAATGGCGTCGACGAAGAAGCCGATTGCTACTATGTCTCACGCTTGTTCTGATCACCCCTCGAGTGACAAGTGGGCAAGTCGCACAATGTCCTGGCACAATTCTTGCAGTGGCTCCCCTGATCCCTGAGTGCTGCTCCTTAGTTGGGTATGGTGGGCATGTCTTAAGTACTTGTCTCCGAAGCGTAGCTCCAGGGCAGTGACTAATGTCGAGTATTCCAGACGTTGTTGTTCTGGAAGCGACTGGAGTATACTGAGGGCAGGTCCCCTCAGCACAGCAGCAAGATAGTAGGCACATTGCTGGTCAGACCAACCATTTATTGTTGCCATAATCTCGAACGGTTTTTTGTACTCTCGCCATGGAGTCTGGCCATTGTAAGGAGCAGGCTTGACAGAAATCCCTTTTCCAATGTTCGATGCAGGCATACTAGACACACCAACATATTGCAGCCCATTTTCTGGCTGGTTGTGAATCACACTTCAGCATGGTTAGCACTTCGTGGTCTTCTCTTCGCCATCTTCAGGTATTTATTCAGCAATGACCTTTTCATCTCCGGTAACAAGACAGCCCCCTTCTTTGCCATGGAGAAGTTCTTGACACTCCTTCTTCAGCTCATCCATTTGTTGCTGCATGCCATTTTTCACATACTCCACCTCTGTCTTTACACAGCCTACCTTCTTGTTCATAGCATCTATTTCCTGGTACACCATTTCTTTTTCACTATCTACCTGCTTATTTACATTTTCATTTACACTAAATTTTCTTATCAACATTTTCATTTACACTATCTACAAGATTACTAACATTCTCAGTTTTCTTATCAACATTTTCATTTACACTATCTATTTTCTTATTTACATTTTCATTTATTGAATTTATTTGGCCACTTAATTGGCCACTCATTCCCTCAATGAGGGCTTTTAGTGCTTCTATTCCAGCTGACATTCTTCTTGTGATCATTCACTTTAAAATTGAAATTTTTACATAAAATGTATAAAGTGGCTCAATTTAATTGAATAGTAATTATGTGGAATGATTTAATTTACAGAATTAATTATGAGTTTAATTTTTGCCTCTATCCCTCTTCTGACAAAAATGTTACAAATCTGAGACATAAACTTTATATGTGGGCAATTCCCATGAGTTCTTTTGGGATAGAGGTCTTACAATTAGAAATAAAAGAGTTAAATTAAGTACTGGATTCAATAGCTCACAAAGCTACGAAATACACAAAACAGTAGTCAACTATAACTCTCACAACACAATTAGTTATGCACACAATTACTACTGTGTCGCAGACATGTTAATTAACTTTGACAATTAAAGCACAAAAATGTCTACCATCAATTAACTAAACAGTACAAATCACAATAAAATTCAGTCATATATCCAATCAACAGTCTTTCAAGTAGTGACAGTGTACAACCTTAATAGTCAGCCATGGTGATGAATCATGTGCTGCGCTGCACCCCAAGTGCACCGCTGTCTTCACTCTTAAGGTCTTCGGTTCGACTCCCGTCGCACACCTCCTCTTCGCTTGTCAGACCGCCGCAGAAGTCCTCTTTGTTCGCCCAACACTGCTCCGAAGGTAGCCACCTGCCGCCTCACAGTAGACTCTGACGTCACCAAGATGTCTTCACCAGTCTCTCTCGACAGGCATAGAAACCTTCCTCTAGCACTACAAATAACGATCTCTCCCCAATGTGCCGATTCTGTGGTTTTATACTCCTTAAACAGTCGGGGAATAACCGCATTACAGGGGTCTAAAATTAGACATTTCATCATGTTTCGCACGTGATTCGAGTCACGTAGGCCGCTTCGCAAGGCAAAAACGCATATGGGAAAGGTATCTATGACGTAGTCTCGGCGGGATTCCCACTATGAGACACCCGGGCTTTGAGTCCTGGGCCAGCCCTCAAGGAGTTTCGACACAGGCCCCATCCACCCTGCCCTCAGAAACACAGCATGCAACACTATGTAACTATTGATTTGTAGAGAAATTGTGCTGCCTGTTTATCCATGTTATGGCATTTAAAAGTAATAATTGTTACGGAGTTGTGGTTTTGGATACAAATATCATATTCAGGAATCAGAATGTTATATTTGTCTGCCTTTTTTCCTTGACGTTATAAACTGAATCTACTATATAAGTATGCGTTGAAAATCACCAGAAAAGGTTTAATTAAACATGTGAAACAGCCAAAATGAAGGACGACTGAAAAATTAAAGGAATGTCAACTAATACCTTTATTCCAACTACAGTAAAATTAAAACAGTTTAAAATTTTGACATTAAATTACGCTATTATTATGAAATATTTAAAACACATATTACTTTATATTTAAATTTCTTACAAAGGTCTTACAAGTATCTCAATTAAATTTGCTATTGCTAATACTGACAGTGGTGTTGCTATTGCTAATACAGACAGTGGTGTTGCTATTGCTAATACAGACAGTGGTGTTGTATTGCTAATACTGACAGTGGTGTTGCTATTGGTGATGCAGACAGTGGTGTTGCTATTGCTAATACAGACAGTGGTGTTGCTATTGCTAATACAGACAGTGGTGTTGCTATTGCTAATACAGACAGTGGTTTTGCTATTGCTAATACTAACAGTGGTGTTGCTATTGCTAATACTGACAGTGGTGTTGCTATTGCTAATATTGACAGTGGTGTTGCTATTGGTAATACAGACAGTGGTGTTGCTATTGCTAATACAGACAGTGGTGTTGCTATTGCTAATACAGACAGTGGTGTTGTATTGCTAATACAGACAGTGGTGTTGCTATTGCTAATACAGACAGTGGTGTTGCTATTGCTAATACAGACAGTGGTGTTGTATTGATAATACAGACAGTGGTGTTGCTATTGCTAATACAGACAGTCGTGTTGCTATTGCTAATACAGACAGTGGTGTTGCTATTGCTAATACAGACAGTGGTGTTCTTATTGCTAATACTGACAGTGGTGTTGCTATTCCTAATACTGACAGTGGTGTTGCTATTGTAACACTGACAGTGGTGTTGCTATTGCTAATATTGACAGTGGTGTTGCTTTTGCCATTATACAGACAAGTGGTGTTGCTATTGCCAATACAGACAGTGGTGTTGCTTTTGCCATTATACAGACAGTGGTGTTGCTTTTGCCATTATACAGACAGTGGTGTTGCTATTGGTAATACAGAAAGTGGTGTTGCTATTGCTAATACAGACAGTGGTGTTGCTATTGGTAATACAGAAAGTGGTGTTGCTATTAGTAATACAGACAGTGGTGTTGCTATTGCCAACACAGACAGTGGTGTTGCTATTGCTAATACAGACAGTGGTTTTGCTATTGCTAATACTGACAGTGGTGTTGCTATTGCTAATACTGACAGTGGTGTTGCTATTGCTAATACAGACAGTGGTGTTGCTATTGCTAATACAGACAGTGGTGTTGCTATTGCTAATACAGACAGTGGTGTTGCTATTGCTAATACAGACAGTGGTGTTGCTATTGCTAATACAGACAGTGGTGTTGCTATTGCTAATACTGACAGTTGTTGTTGGTATTGGTAATACTGACAGTGGTGTGGCTATTGCTAATATTGACAGTGGTGTTGCTTTTGCCATTATACAGACAGTGGTGTTGCTATTGCTATTACAGACGGTGTTGTTATTGCTAATACAGACGGTGTTGCTATTGTTAATACTGTCAGAGGTGTTGCTATTGCCAACACAGACAGTGGAGCTATTGCTAATACAGCAAGTGGTGTTGCTATTGCTAATACAGCAAGTGTTGTTGCTATTGCTAATACAGCAAGTGATGTTGCTATTGCTAATACAGCAAGTGGTGTTGCTATTGCTAATACAGCCAATGGTGTTGCTATTGCTAATACAGCTAGTGGTGTTGCTATTGCTAATACAGCCAGTGGTGTTGCTATTGTTAATACAGCCAGTGGTGTTGCTATTGCTAATACAGCCAGTGGTGTTGCTATTGCTAATACAGACACTGGTGTTGCTATTGCTAATACAGACGCTATTGTGGCTATTGGTAATACTGACAGTGGTTTTGCTGTTGCCAGTACAGCCCGTGGTGTTTGCTATTACCAATACAGACAGTGGTGTTGCTATTGCTAATACTGACAGTGGTGTTGCTATTGCCAATACAGACAGTGGTTTTGCTATTGCTAATACAGACAGTGGTGTTGCTATTGCTAATACAGACAGTGGTGTTGCTATAGCTAATACTGACAGTGGTGTTGTTATATCCAATATTGACAGTGGTGTTGCTACAGCCAATACTGAAGGTGGTGTTGCTATTTTCAATACAGCCAGTGGTGTTGCTATTGGTAATACTGACAGTGGTTTTGTTATTGGTAATACTGACATTGGTTTTGCTATTGCCAATACAGACAGTGGTGTTCCTATTGCCAATTCAGACAGTGGTGTTGCTTTTGCTAATTCAGACGGTGTTGCTATTCGTAATACTGACAGTGGTTTTGCTGGTGCCAATACAGACAGTGGTGTTGCTATTACTAATACAGACAGTGGTGTTGCTATTGCTAATACAGACAGTGGTGTTGCTATTGCTAATACAGACAGTGGTGTTGCTATTGGTAATACTGACAGTGGTGTTGCTATTGGTAATACTGACAGTGGTGTTGCTATTGCTGATACTGACAGTGGCAGCTTGTATTGCTTATACTGACAGTGGTGTTGCTGTTGCTAATACTGACAGTGGTGTTGCTGTTGCTAATACTGACAGTGGTGTTGCTATAGTTAATACTGACAGTGGTGTTGCTATAGTTAATACTGACAGTGGTGTTGCTATTGCTAATACTGTCAGTGGTGTTGCTATTGCTGATACAGCCAGTGGTGTTGCTATTGGTAATAAAGACAGTGTAGTTGCTATTGTCAATACAGACAGTGATGTTGCTATTTTAATACAGACAGTGGTGTTGCTATTGGTAATACTGACAGCGGTGTTGCTATTGGTAATACTGACAGTGTTGTTGCTATTGCCAATACAGACAGTGGTGTTGCTATTGCAATTACAGACAGTGGTGTTGCTATTGCAATTACAGACAGTGGTGTTGCTATTGCAATTACAGACAGTGGTGTTGCTATTGCAAATATAGACAGTGGTGTTGCTATTGCAAATAGACAGTGGTGTTGCTATTGCAAATAGACAGTGGTGTTGCTATTGCAAATATAGACAGTGGTGTTGCTATTGCAAATATAGTCAGTTGTGTTGCTATAGCCAATACTGACAGTGGTGTTGCTATATTTAATACTGACAGTGGCGTTGCTACAGGCAATACTGACAGTGGTGTTGCTACAGCCAATACTGGCAGTGGTGTTGCTGTTGTCAATACAGCCAGTGGTGTTGCTATTGGTAATACTGACAGTGGTTTTGCTATTGGTAATACTGACAGTGGTTTTGCTATTGGTAATACTGACAGTGGTTTTGCTATTGCGAATACAGACAGTGGTGTTGCTATTGCTAATTCAGACTGTTGGGTCATTCCATGTCAAATCAACATGGCTTACAACCTGACCCCCTCCAATTTTTTTTATATTTGGCACATATGTTGTAGTCTATGAAAGAACTTTCGTCCTAAATTTCTAGCCTTCTACTCTATTTGGTTGTGACTCTACGGCATTTTTAAATTTCCATCATTTCACTGTTCACAGATTACATAAAGTAAATTATCTTTGCTGCTTTGCAAGATACAGAATTCTATCTGGGCTCATTTTAAAGCTTTTTTTGTGAGTTTTCCATTGATGTCAATATCGACTGGGTCACAAAAATATTTCTGTTCAAGGTCGTTCAAAATAAAGTTTGATCTCGAGTTTTTCAAAAAATGGTATTTTTAAAAATTCAAAAAAAAAAAATATGTGTTTCTTATGTATGTTCTCTATGTGCACCCCAAACTTGAAGTTGGGACGGCAATGGGTTCACTGGATATTAATTTTTATATAAGCATGAGTATTGGCCAGAAGCTGCATAATTTATGTACAAATCATTTAATTTACAATATTGCAATACAAATGTTTTCAAATCAACTGCAGGCTATATTAG
>PNEQ01001623.1:0-24050 GCA_003012365.1 Medauroidea extradentata | reverse complement strand
CTTCACGTCATTGTAAACAGTCGCGCGAACAAGAGCAACGCGTATCACACAAACAAGACACTTGCGTCACCTCAGGCTGGCCAACCTATGTAGTTACAAGGCTAAACTCCCCTGGGTGTGGTCCATCATGAGGGCACAAAGACAAGAGAGGGTATGTGAAAGGGAGAGAGAGATTAGACAGTTGGTAACCGTGGGACTAGACTCAGAGGAGGTGAGAAAGGGGGGAGAAAAAGAGGACGGATGCGAACACAGCGTCCGAGGCGAGGGGAAGGGAAGGAAGACAAAAGAGAGAGGTAGGGAAGGGGGAAGAGTGGTATGATGCCTGGCGTGAACAGTTACGTAATCGCGCTGATCTGGTGCTTACATGGTAACCGTCACCTGGCTACTAGAACTGCTATCGCATGCACCAGCTGACCGGTGGTTAACCCAGCTTCAGCTAACTATGCTCTGGCAAATACTAATATCATTTTAAAGTGAAATGCTAAGCATAATACCACCTGCAAATATCTCAGATGGCAAAGTTGGACAATAACTACGCTACACAGCTGCTTCAAACTAGGTTAAAAATGATGTAATCTACCTTCTCGCTAAACGACTCGTTACAAACAACTCCGACTAACAATGATCTTTAAATTAAGACACCTCATCAGAGTGAGATACAAAAAAAGGTACTTAAATGACCGTAGGTTGATCCAAACAAGGGAAGATTAAAAAAGCAATACATAAATAAGTTAATGTTCAAGCGGAAAATATAGAGATCTTAAGAAAAAATAATACTCAATAAAGTTGGTCATGTTAAAAGAAAATGGTCGCGACAATATTTTAAGAAATATATCCCCTTGACTGAAACTGATGAGTGTTTTCATACATGACAGGCACTGAAGATCTTTATGTCGTCAGTTTTCCTGCTCTAATTAATTTTTCATGCATGGAAACTTACTGGCATGTACTCTTTTATTATGCACCATTCAAGTAGTACCGGATTCCGTCACCAGATGTTAGACCTTTTGCTTTGTATCTAGAATTATCGAAGTGGTTAGTTTTTCAAGAATGGTTCCAGCACTTTATCCTAGATGGCACTACATACATTGGCATTTGTAATGTAAATTTAAGCTCTACAGCAGTCGGATACTTACAGCATTGAGGCGTTAACATTTTAGGCTGTACAGCTGTAGGCTGAATGACTTAAGTCTGTACAACTTTAGGCTTTATAATTTTAGGTTGTACGGTGAGGCTGA
Source organism: Medauroidea extradentata (assembly GCA_003012365.1). Taxonomy (NCBI): domain Eukaryota; kingdom Metazoa; phylum Arthropoda; class Insecta; order Phasmatodea; family Phasmatidae; genus Medauroidea; species Medauroidea extradentata. The sequence goes on along the minus strand of PNEQ01001623.1, from coordinate 22,812 downwards.
GTGACTTTAGGCTGAACAGTTTTAGGCTGAATGACTATAGGATGGGTAATTTTAGGCTGAATAGGGTTGAAGAGAGGGTTTCAGCCTGAACACAATTTTAGGCTGTGTGACAGTCGTACACTTTTTTTTTTCTCAAAATCTTAACAATAAATTGCGTGATAAAATATATTTATAATATATTCACTCGGCATTAGTTCAGTGACATTTACTCATTCTAATTTTAAATTAATAAATAAAATAGTGGTTTAATACAAGCCTATATTAAAACATATGCAGACAGGAAGGGAATTTCATAAGTCTGCTTTGTTTTTTAAGATTGGGCTATAAATAATACAGTGTGTCCATAAATGTTTACCCTGATTAAATACTCTTATAACTTTTGCATGGGTACACATCAACTAATATGCTTTGAAATGAAATTACATAAACTCATAAAGTTTCTAACCACCTAGAAAAGCAAGCAATAATCCTTAAAATGTGCACCTCTGGTAGCACGTAAAATATCCAACCGGTACTCTTATCTCTTGCCACACATTCCGCAACATTTCCGGCGTGGTACCAGCATTGGCATCTCTGATTTGCTGTCACAATGTAGTAACATCGCAAACATTTGTTTTGTACACAACATCTTTAACATACCCCCGTGAAAAAAAAATCTAAGGGCGTAATATCCGGAGATCTGGGGGGCTGTGCAATTGAGCCATTTCTGCCAATTCAACCATGTGGAAATGTTTCATTCAGATAATGGCGAACATGAAGAGACCAATGAGGGGGAAGTCATCTTCCTGAAAGATTACAGGCTGCTGCATTTCCTGTAGCTGAGGAATGCAAAATTTATCAACATGTCTAGGTACACATGTCCAGTAATGTTTTTTCCAGGAAGAAAAATGGGCCAATTACTCGGTCACACATTAAGTTAACCCACACCACATGTTAAATGTGTTCTCGTACAGCACGTGGGTTTTCTGATCCCCAGATACTGACATTGTGCCTGTTCACACATCCGCTGACATGAAAGGTAGCCTCATTAGAAAAACACACATGATTCAGGAAGTCATTGTCGACATCAATCCGCTCCAACCTGTCGGTAGCAAATTGTCCATGTCTTGGACGATCATCCTCTGGCAGCAATGACTGCACAATTTGAACTTTGTACGCATACAGTTTTAGGCATTTGTGTACCACTTTATGCACTGTGCTCCTTGGCACTTCAAGTTGGCGTGAAGCCCTTGGAATTGATTTTTGTGGTGACCTGGTGAATCCCGTTTGAACCGCCTGCACAGTCTCGTCTGAAACGGGTTGCCTGCCACTGCTTGTGCCCTTCTTTATGGACCCAGTCGCTAAAAATGTTTTCATCCATGCCTTTATTAATTTGACATCCGGTGGTTTCTTTCCATGACAGGTCCTAAACATTCGCTGCACTTGGATAAGTGATTTTGTTTCTGCCAGCCACACAACACACTGCCCTTTTTCCTGCAGGGAAGCCAGTTTGACGTTACAGCTTCACGGCGCTCCTAGCGGCTAATGTAGTGAACGGGGCACATCTGTTGAAAAACTTTATGGGTTAACGAGTCGACCTGTAACAGAAAGACACAATTGGTATCAATATAATGATTGTTACGACATTCTGAAATCAGGGTAAATATTTATGGACACCCTGTACTATTAGGGTATTAAAGGAACGTTTCAATCACATCACTTACCTGTTGTATAAGTCAGCAAACATTTATAACAATTGTCATAAATTTCCCTTAGATTGTTGAATGCACCATCAGAGCCGTTCATTTGCCTGTCTTTTACAGCAGGACTACAACTTTGTACATGTACAATGGCCCACACAAAGATGCAGCAACAGGAATGTGGTCCCTGGTGTGTATGTATTTTTCTTCAAAACTTCATGTATGCTACTGTAACACAGTATCAAACACATTCTAACTTACAATGTTACTACAGCTAGCATGTGTGTCGCATTCTATTTGGCCTCGTTGTGTTATTTTATATATTTATGGGCGAAAAACACATACCCGCCAGGGACTCGGAGCTGGCGCGCAGACTGTAGCAATCTTCGTAATGTAGTTCATTGAATAACTTTCACACTTTTCTTAATTCTGTATTCACAGATATATTTACTTTCTTTTTCATGTAATGTATGTGTTTATCCTGTTAAGAAATAGATCATTTTATGTACATTTTTAAAAATTTATTTTTAAGAGTAAAATATAATAATTAATCCATTGTTATATTTTATTACCTTTAGCATTCCATGTTGATAAATATCCAAGCATACATAGAAACGTCGTCCATGAAAGTTTACAATCAGACAAGCTTTCAGTCAATAAAATTTTAAGAAGAACTAAGAACCGCATGATTAACATTATCAGTATTACAATTCCAGCAAGGTTGTAAGTTATCAAAGTTACGTTTACGTAATAAAATTTACACGTGTAGAAGTTTAATTTTTGTACACCGACACCCTGAATATTCTCTTAACTTTTATATTTCGCCTATAATATAAAATCGCACAAATAAATGTTCAATTTTTGATTGACTGGAATAAAACACCTTAAAGGCAAGCATACAGAAAAATGAAACTTACTGTATGCATGATCAGGGGAGGGGGAAGGTTGCTCTATATTGGCCTTGCAACACCCCCACCCCTCGACATCAGATGATACTGCACCCTGGGCACATCACGCAGCCATTCTGCAGTAAGATGATTTGCTGCGACGATTATTACGATGTTATAATTGCATCTCACATATATTACACAGTCTTCCAGCGATGTCTGGGGAATCAATTGATGTTGAGAATAATAACTGTCACTTTATTTGAGTCCACAACAGCATCGTTTGTGTTTCTTGCACGTAACAAGAATTCCCTAGGATTGCCTTTCTTCATAAACATAAGCCTGAAACTAGTACATTAAAATAGTACGACATGTGGTGGTAGAAGTTTCCTTTGCTTATTGATATTCTATAAAACAAAAGAAAATTATAAAACAGCTCACAAATACTTGTTTATATTATTTTTACTTTGCAATATATTTAATGCTTGAATGTGTGTATATACAGTATGTTTCACCTTAATCCACAAGCGTATTTCTCACAAATAACTAAGACAAAATCATATATTCACGACTCACCACCTAAAGTGCGTCCGTAGGGAGCTACGCCCCTTTCAAGTTATGGCATTTTTTCTAAATTTCTCATTAGCAGCTCTAACTGATTGGTGTTACTTTTCTTTATTTTTGCCTATGATTCTTTCATCAATATACAAACGATTTTACTAAGCATATTTATACTAAATGATAATAAATATTGTGCATACTTTGCAAAATCCCTTTACTTAACCCATTTTGAAATCATATTAAAGAAACAATTAATTAATGTGTTTTGGTTTAACTGCAGACGAAATTTACAGATTAGTGTATGATTAATTATACACAAATATAAAATAAATAATTGTAAACAAAGAAATTTTTTTACCTATTGTAATGGTACCGTCCACCATTAATCTAAGAATAAAAGGCTGTCAACACCTTACTCCCAGTGTTAGGCCTAGCTCGTCAGAGACATGAGACTCAGAGGTTCAAAGTTTGTGTGTTCGAAAGTGGAGTTGGAAAGTGGAGGAAATATTTTCATAAAGAAAACCGCACATTGTATCTGTGAATTTTACTTAAACCATTTTTGTAGTGTGTTACAAACAATAGGCCGTGCAACAACTTTACCACGTGGCTGAGATAATACCAAAATGTTTTTAACACTGGCGGGTTTCTGAGGTGACTTGAAGGTGCACGAGTAATATCCGAGTACGCCTACCACATGAGAGAGTATTCATCTTACATAATACCACAAAGAGGCCTCAATGCTAGTTATTACTGTTGCTCATCACAACAAATCCCGTTCTGGTGGTTGCAAATCCAGACTGCTAAATTCAACCACAGTAAAATACTGAAAATGTGATTGGTAAAATATACATGGTGTGAAAGTATTTCACTTTAAGGTGAATTAACTGTAGACGGCTCAGCTTGCTGGCATGCGCGACGGTGCTCACGCCCATGCTTTTCTCCTGCAGACATGCCATGCACGTCCTACACCTTCGTCAGACGATCAAGAAAAGACACCACAAAAAATATAATGGTCGACACTTGAATGCTCCTAACGCCAGTGTGACCAACAGTATCACTGACTTCCGGGCCTCTCTTAATTATAAATAGTATTATAACTAAGTACACTGCATCAAATTAAAAACTACACATTTATATAATATAACAATGAACTCCCACAGTTTTAAACACTCCAAAATTAGTTATTTGGGCAATAAATAAAAGCCAAAATGTGCCACGCACAAATATTAGTATTATGGTACCCAGACGTGATGTACAGAAGGATGGGGAAGCAACAAAGCCCAACCAACGCTACGTCACACATTCCTGAAGGAAAACCAGATTGTTCCCTTCAACAAATACTGGCCCGGCGCCATGATGTCGCCTTCTAGCATCCTGTCCTTGCATGTAACCGAAATTCATGAATTACTTGGCCTGACAAAAAATTATGTCAAAAAGTTACTAAGAAAAAATACAGCAAATGAAAAGTTGAGTAAAATGAGCACCAACAACATAATAGTTACAACAAAAAATATTAGTAATAAAAAAAATATCAAGCATAAAATTATTACATTTTAGTGAAACTACATGCTGCCAGACTGATGCTACACGAGTCCAAAATCCACAGTCCTATTTGCAGTACCCTTGAACAACATCCTACTGATATGCCTCTGAATCAAGATAGTTTGCTACATTTATTTGAAAGACAAAATTCCTAACCAGCATATTCCAATACCATAATACAGTTTGTGGGAGCTCTAGTGATATGTTGTCAATTAAACTGCAAATGGTCTAACCAATTTACTTCACAATCAATAGAGCCGCGATTTTATGGCGAAAAGAGTTTTGCAACATTTGGTTTCGATGCGTCATGTACACACCTGCGGCTCTGCTACATCGTCTGTGGTTGGATGATTTTACTCTCACTGGCCGTGGCAAATTATAGACGTACAGACTCACAATAATCTTATTCTCATTGGTGCAGTAAAATGAGAAACGTGTCTGAACAAAGACACGCTGCCAATAACCTTAGAACAGAACTGCAGATGTGCACGTGAGTCACTGAAACAAAGTGGGGCAAAAATCTTTTCACGACAAAATCATGGCCCTAAAAATCAATAATGAATCACTCTTAAACTAAGCCTGCCAGTGAACTAAACTAAAGCCACAATCAAGTCAAACAATAAATGACACAAATAAGTGAATTTCAAATAAACATATGCATGTTATTACCACAAACCAGTCACGCACTTGATGAAATGCTCGCAACATACATCTCACCTGGTAGTGGCCTGAAGTTACTGGGCAACCTATATGTGAAGGACCTTTTACATATCAAGGCCGGAGACACACTGGGTCCTTCATTTAATTAAAAAAATATCACAGACGTGAGCACGCTGTTACAGAGTAGCCCATAAGATTTGGGGATTGATTTGTGGACAAACACACAGGCTGGCAATGCTAAACCCTCACTGTTAAATTAATTCTAGTTACTTCATTCAACTTTCACTTAGGTAAAAATTTAAGGTCATGTGCGTCACAGTATCTAAAAACTAATTTTCATAATATTATAGTTTAAAAAAATTTATACTATACTGACATTAAAAAAGAAAAACGGCACTGCATATAGAACTATATAGATGCGTGGTTCAACAATACCTAGTTCAGAGAAATCTTTGTTGGATTTTCTTGAGCTGTATGACGACTAATTTGTGCACATGTTGGTTATTTTCCTTTCTTTCAAAATTTGCATCTTAAATTTTTTAGTGCGCGTCTGTTTTATATTAATTATAGATAAAAAAAATTTCCATCTATACTAAAGAAGATCGTCACTGGGGGATTTCTTGATCCATATTCCTTGGTTTCATGTTCAGAATAATTTATATCATAAAATGTGTTGCAAGTGTATTTTTGTGATCTGAGATCTTTTAACTCTTTCGCTGCAGGATAAAAAATTTTAAAAATGCCAAAATAGTGTAAAAAAATTGTTAAATATCTGTTTTTTGTAAATTGATTATTTTGGTTAATTTGGGGTGAGAAGACCATATATTTAGTGTTTACAGAGTCACTTAATTCGGTGTTCGACTAAAGTCGCGTGTCTCAGTTTAGCAATATTTTGTATATTTGACTATAATCGAATGTTGCAGGTAAGAAGTTAATAATAAATGCTCTTGTAACGGATGGAATGTGTTGCAGTTGCTGATCTGCCTGGCCTAATAGAGGGCTCTCACAAAAACCGTGGCTTGGGAATCACGTTCTTAAAGCATGCAGAGCGCTGCACAGTGCTGGTGTATGTGGTAGACATGTCGAGTGAGGCACCTTGGACGCACATTGAGCTGCTGCAACATGAGTTGAGCCAGTACAGGCGAGAAATGCTATCACGGTCGCAGCTCATCGTCTGCAACAAAATGGATCTACCCCGAGCTCAGGTGGGTTGCTATGCCCAACCAACTTGCTCTTACTTTCTGACATTTGGTATGTCTTCTCTACACCCCTGTTTAATTTGCTGTATATCTGAGAAACTTCTGTCCTGTCAAATATGTGTAAAGAGTTTCATTTTAAGTATCCAGGGTACTGCTTGTTGAAACATAGACTAGATCAGTCTTCACATGAATTAATAAAAAAATTGGGGTTAAAGTAAAACTGAATTGGCATTTATTATGTAATTAATCTTATACACAAACTGTACTTTCACTACTAACATCGTTTCACAAACACGTTGATCTTAGATGCTATCATTAAGTTCCACGTACACTATTTTGCCATGAATTCCTATGTTTTTAACGTGGTACGAAAATAGGAAGGCTGGAAATAGCTAACTCCTGACACGCTGCTGACTTCCCTCTAGCACCGGTTAAACAATTTAATATATTGAATATGAAGTTGGAAAATACAAAACAAGTTGTCACCAAGGGCTCTACCCGTGCTGGTAATGTTGGCACTACAATATGGTACCTTTAGTATATTACGCATTCAGGTTGAGCTCCTACTTTTCTGATTGTCTGGCAGAATCACATTACTGACACTGTCAATTCAGAACATGTATGGCTAAGGACCTGTAAAAACTGTCAATAAAAATTGCCGGTTTTTGTGTTTAAAATGTTAAAAGCTGTGTAAAAATTCTGTGTTAATACTTTGAAGCAGTGTGAAAATTAGTTAAAAGTGGTGAAGAAATGTTTAAGATGGTAAAAAAAAAATTTATATAATATCATCAAAATTATTATAGCTAACCAAACAGTTTTGATTTTGCCCCATTACTATTAATTTTTAATATTTACAATGCTTGGTACTTACATAATTAAATAATGCAAATATTTTTTTTTTCTTTCAGACTGTATAGTGTCTTCCTTTTTATTAAAACTATTCATTCTTATTTTTTTTATATTTAATTTTTTATTTTATAAAATTTTCTCCAATTAATTTAGGTTCTTTCAGTACTTGTACAAACTAAAACATTTTATTAAAAAATTATATCAATTAGTCTTGCGTAGCTACCAAAACAGACCAAATATTGGTATTTATTCACTGATAGATTAGCTGAAAATTATGTTTCCCCACATTTTAGCAATTTAAATTTGTGTTCCTATTCCTTGGGACTTGGAGAAACGTAGTCATAACGCTGTTTACACAAGGATCTTTTCAGTGATGTTTTTTGTTTATTTCCGTTTAGAAAATCAAAATTACTAATGCAACTTGCCCAAAACGCTGAAACGAACAACATATAAACAAATGGGCATTAAATCAAAGTGATAGAGATATGAATTGTAACGTGGTAGACTTCGAACTTTTACTGCCACTATCGATGCTCTGCCGCTATCACCATCTTGCCAATATATTGAGATCACAGTACCACGTGACCATGGCTGTGCGCGAGTTAATACGCTTTGTGTGCAAAATACGTTTAGGAATGAATATATCTGAGTGAGTTTATCTGTGTCCACTATCATGGCAGAACCCTCAATATAACCCGTAACTCGATGTCCCGTTCTTTGGATAACTTGGACAGAATTTCGAAAACAATATTAATGATAAATTATTTTTTGACTAAATGGCTTATAAAAATGGTGTCTGTTTAATTTTAATCCATCATATTGTATTTTAGAACATTAACCTTTATAACGTAGTTGTTCATTGCTACTTAGCTTTTAATAATCCCACTGTAAAATATCTGGCACGTTCTGCATTGTTAAATGTTTCTAGCAATGCACACAAGTGGAGATGCTACTCAGCAGGCTGACCTCTCACTTCTTTATCTTTCCTCCCTCATCGCCACACGAGCCAGGCACGCACGTGCATCATAAACATTTCAGTTGGGTGCTTGTAAAATGGGTGGTAAGTATGGGTCACAATGGCAACTAAATGGAAATTTATTTCGTTTTGGAGTGTGCAATGAATTCAGGATTGCAAAACAAATTTATCTGGACTTTAAAAAGAAAAATTTTAATCAATTGCTTTGCATTGTGATGTAGAAAAGATGGTAAGAGAGTTTTATGCCCTTTTAACAACGAGGTCTTAAGAGCCAATGAAAGCGAAGCGACGTGAAAAATCAACGTGACATCCATGCCCAAACTGAGGTTTCGAACAGGGGGCCTCTTGCACCGTAAACCCGCGCCTAACCAGCTACACTATGGAGGCCGGCGCATTGTAGAAAAATCAACGTGACATTCATGCCTGAGCTCTGAGGTTTCAAACAGGATGAATTAGGTATGCGGAAGTCAAGTCAGCTTTGTATGTAGTATGTGTGTATCAAATTTTATAAAATTTAGAAAAAAAATTATGGATATATATATATTATGCTAAAATATAAAAATGGCAGCTATTTCGAAAATATGAACACCAGATGAATGAAATACACAAAAGTAAAGTCAGCTTTGTGTGTAGTATATGCTACTAAATTTTATTAAATTCAGAACAATATTTCCTAAGATATGAAATACCATGCTAAAAATATAAAAATGGCCACCATTTAGAGAAATATTAACACAGGATGAACAAAACACACAAAAGTCGTCAACTTTTCATGTAATTATGTGTAGTCAGTTTGGTAAAAGTCAGAAATATAATTCCTTGTATACCTATGCTAAAAATTTAAAAAATAGCTGCCATTAAAATATATGTGCAAAGGATTAATAAATTACACAAGTATCTAGTCAATGTTATATTTAGTATTCGTGTACCAAGTGTGGTGAAATTCTAAACAATATTTCCTTAGATATGGCATGTTATGCTAAAAATACAAACATGGCCATCATTTTAAAAATATGAACACAGGATGAATTTGACACACAAATATCAGTTCAGCTTTGTGTGTTGTATCTGTGTACCAAGTTTCATGAAGTTCTTAAATACTGCTCCTTAGATACCTAACGTGATAGAAAAATTTAAAAGGGCTGCCATTTCGAAAATACAAGAATGGTGTCCACAAAATATATAAACCTCAAGTCAGGTTACTGATTATATGTGTACAAAATTTGATGAAATTCGGTCCTTTGGTTAAAAGATTTGGGGGGGGGGGGGGGGGTGATACACAAAGATACATACAGACAGAAAGAAGGCCAAAAAATATGCTTGAGGCAGTCATAAAGTTACATGAAAATAATATATAACCATGCCCACAGGGCAAAAACCACAAACATCAAAAATTTAATTTAAAATTCAAAGTTCCATTCTAGGTATGGCACACAGGTAAATGTAAACTTCTCAATGAAGGACCAACAAAAAAAATTGTATTTTAACTATGCAAAAATACCTAATAATCTTCTATTAGTTGAATAGCCAGAGAAAAACAATCACCCAAGTGGGTAGAACAACATCAATAAATAAGTCACAATTCACCTATTCTATCATAAACCAAGCCTTCACAAAATAAAATACACATAAAACTTGTGATAAAAAACATGACTCGCAAGTGAAGACTCATAAACATCTTGCATCATTCCAGTAGGGCCTAATTAATCTCTGAAGGAACACCCTAAATTTCTATTATAAAGTAAATATGTAACTAAACTAGTATATCCTGATCAATCCATGCCATTTCCGACTGCTCTGTTGGACACCCATTTTATACCAAGGTTTCAATAACCAATAGAAAACAAGTAGCACCATGGTCTTTAAGAATGTGGCAAACAGGTGTAATTTCTGGTAGGTTGGCATGCCTGCAGATCGTCAACTGTTTCAGATGGCGACAGAAGTATACTCCAATAAGGTTGATGCATGCTCGAATTGTCTTGTGCTGTGGAGCCGCCGCCTCATCCTGCCCGTTTCCTATTCCTGCACCTAACGCAAATCCTTTCTTCCCTAATTACTCCTGCACAAGTTAGTGCACTCCAACCTGAGACCAAGTTTATTCTATTAAAGCCTACCTAACCCTTCCTTAGCTATCCTTTGCTCACAAAACCTTGGGCAGGGGTGCTTAAAGGAATATTTTTTTCCTACGAGACGTCTTGCCGCCTGTAAATATGCCACCTGCAACGCAGGAAGACAATAGGTGAGGGAAGAACCACCCCTCGCGTCCACGCCGTCTCTCATTAGGTGAGCGGCCGGCCAATCACCACAGACTGCCCTGAGAAGGGTATAAAAGATGGAGCACGAACCACCAAAGTCAGTCGCAATCTGATCGCCACTCGCTCATTAGCAGTTCACCTGCTACGACTGAAAGGTTCAGTTCTTCTGCGGTAGATTTTTCTACTCTCATCACTCCTACAAGCTACAGCTCTAGGCCCGGAAGACCAGCGACAGTCGGATCCCTTCCAGAAGCGACATCACGACCGTGAGTGACTTCTACGTCAGCTGACCAGCTTCGCCGACCAAGAGCCACTTTCGGAGGCGTCACCTGCATTGATGACTCCCCCCACAGAAGCTAGTACTCTTCGGTTACTTTCCTACCCGCCTTTCAGGCTTTTTAGACACAGGGTGTTCCAGTTTCCATTGTTGGCGTACATGCCAATAAATCACGCAGCACCTCATACCTATCTTTTATTCACTTATAAAACCTTCCCACTCCATTGTTGATAGCACCATTTACCTGTAAGACACCTGTGACCCCCATCTCCTATAGGATTGCCAAGGGAGTTTGTTTATCGGGTCATCTTAAGAAATCCTACATCTGGGAGGAGGCGTAAGCCGCGCACCTTCCAGGTTTTCCCATTAAAGCCCTCTAGAGGTAGCATGACTTCATTGTGCTCTTTCTGAGAGGTGTCAGGTTTTGTCTTGCCTGGGAGAGGTGAAAGGCATAGGGATGTGCTAAGGTGCACTTCTAGCGTTCCTCTAAAAGTCTGCCTGCCCAGCGCCGACACTAGTTCTGGCACATCTCGGCTTTGCATGCCACACCAGGCGATCCTACGGGATAAGGGACATCGGTTTTCTAACAGCTGTACTGTTCTACATTAATCCAAGCCACAGTCGGGTAACGCCTATGAGGTCAGGTTAACAGCCAGGCAGGAGTTCACCAAACTCGTTCAGAGGGCACTGGAGGTTAGGGATCCATCCTGAAACAGGGCTGTACTGGACCCAGAGGGAAGTTTCTGCCGCCGCACGAAGAGGTACCCGCTCAACTGCCACGCCATTGTCCGACTGGCATTGCAGTTTTCTGGTGAATCAGCTTTCATTGGCATGCCCTCATCCTTACCAGTTTCCATCTCAACCCAATCCTCACCTTGTGAACCCCCGTCAACACAACTCCTAATCTCGACACCTTCGTGCTCTTTCATCTGGGGGATCTGCACCGCCATTGTCGCCACTTCCTCCCATCCACCTTCGGCTACACCTGCTGTAGAGAGACAACCTCCAGTGCAGCACTAGTTTCCCTTGCTGTAAGATCTGTACGTAGTGGGTAGAGTCAGACGAGGAAGACAGTGGTCCTCGCTTCAATTGGGTTATCCTGGAAAGCACGCTGCCGCTCTGCCAGTGTACCCTCGCCGACAGTTTACCCAACCCCCACCGGCGTCAAGTTTGAACTAAGAATCAGACTTGAAAAATACGAGGAACCTGTTTCAACAAAGTTGAAGCACCCACATCCACGTGACATCAGTAGCCAATCAGAATGGCTTACAGGTTGGATCAAGGCATGCGATGAGTTCTGTGGACAGTTGACCACACCACACACTGCCAGATAAGTTGCAATTAACAGGCCTCTGCACAGCAATCAGGTCTTGACAGACACTGTCTCATCCTCCTCCTCTAGAAGTGGACTGCAGTAATCAACAGCTAAGTCCAAGATGAGGTCCATGAAGCTCCATCTCGGAGGCAGCTCCCATCTGATGTCTTCAGTCATGATCCAAGTAGAACCACACTCCAGAGTTAATGAAGAAGACGGCATAGGAGAGGGAGGCAGATTTCAGAGATGTGTAGAAACAGGGAGATATAAACACTAGGCAAAATACTCGGGTACCAAACAGTTAAGACAGAGATCTTTGTAAGGGCCGAGCCACTTGGGAGCCAACTTCACTACAAAGTAATACACCTTACTATTAAAAAGGGACTGGCAACCAACACTTAATAGCCTACAGTGATACTAACGGGCACTCTAATTAGGACTAACTTAGCATGATATGACTTTAAATGTTAAGTCACTGCTTTCCACAATTCCATAATCCCTTTGGATTCTTTGTCTCCAAGTCTGGTCTCTGCAGCATCCACGCATTTATCAACGAATGCAACAACTTGCCACTTAAAAGTAGCCTTTCAGGGCTGTACAGAGTAGAGACATTTAAAATGCTGTTTACACACAAACTTACAAGCAGAATGATTTCATTCCTTTTTCGATGAGATTTATCCTGGAATGCTCTCAGTGCAATTTTAAGGTTATAATAATATTGCTCAGCAAGGTTAGGCTGTGGGGGTAAGGGGATATTTGAATTGCAGTGATTCTCATTGGGACATGAGCTTCTTAAATTCACTTGACAAGAAATGGGACCCATTAACAGTATCAACATAAACGGAGGAGTCTAAAGATGGGAACTTGTATTGACTTAAAACCTTGCAGATATCAGCAGCCATGGTACTCCTAAGTGGATAAAAAAATACAAAGGTCAGGAACCCATTTACAGCTACCAGCAAATATACATGTCCAGAGACACTTCTAGGCAGGGTCTTACCATGCCAAGATATACTGTAGGTGTTTCCATTGGAAGGTAGCAACATTCACAGAAAATTTTCTTCTACCTTAGAATTACCTTATTTAAACATTTGGCAAGTATAGCACACTTTCACCCATTCTATTATTTCATTAACTAAACCTGGCAAGGGAAAAATCTCAAACATGTTGGAAACAGTTTCTCTTGCCGCACATGTCCACTGAAATACGATTTGTAGTAGTCAAATACAGTTTGTCTCGATTAACTAGGCACCAACGCTGAATTTATACTTTTTTTCTCCATTTCCATAAGAGTAATTTATGTATGGCATAAGTAGATTTACCCAGAGAAATCTGAAAAATTTTACCTTATTACAAATATCATCCATACTTGAATATTCATGAAGATTTGCAAAATATTAAAGGAAGGTATGGAGTAATCTCATCCTGATCATCCTCGGATCTTTCTTAATCTAACACCTGAACATTCAAGGGCAGAGGTATTATTGTCATCACCAACATTCTCCTGATATATTTTCAACAGGCTATCAGCCACTATATTTTCTGTTCTTTTCACATGATGCATTTAAAGTTAAATTTAGTCAAACATAGATATCTGTTTTCCCAACAGGTTTATTTGAAGCCAATAACCAGCTAAGAGCCTGATTATCAGTAATAGAGTTCAAATTTATCAGAAAACATTCCACGCCAAATAGGCATACCAGACATTCCTTTTCGTAGATAGTAAACTTCCTTTCAGTAATAGTTAATAACCTGCTAGCATAAGCAATAGGAACAAATGCCTTATTTATCTTCAGATTTATGGATGTCCTTAGGGCATTACGACAAGCCTCAACAAACAAATGAAAGGGAATGTCAATATTCAGCAATTGCAGGACTGGAGGTGAAACTAAATTTTCTTTTAATTTCTCAAAAGCTTTGGTCTTCTGTGGACCCTGCACGAAATCCACACCTTTCCTTTTCAAGTAATTTAAGGGGTTCACCTAAATGAGCAAAGTTTTGTATGAATCGGGCATAAAACCCAGCAAGAAACCTATGCACAGCTTTTAAATTGTTGGTTTTAGGAAAATTTATAATACTGTTTTCAAGATCAGTTTGAAGTTTCCCATCGTTAATTATAAACCCTAAATATCTGCCACTCATCTCAGCCCAAGAAATTTTTATTTGGGTTAGAGGCAACAAAGGGTTGAACTAAATTGAACACAAAGTAAAAAAGAACTGTATCACATAAAGTACGGATGTTAATGGTGCTACTAATAGATGTACATAAGTGTGAAGGTTGTGGTGCAAGCACATGTTGCCCAGCCTAGCTAGCCATTATTATATCAGTTCAATACCATAGTAGTACTGTTATGTATCTAAGGTGGTATATGTGCGGTTGCTAGGTTGGCAATTGTACTGTGTGTGTTTTGGTTCAAGCAGCCAGTCATGTACGTAATGGCTGAATGATAGGTTTGGCATCGAAGCAATTGTGATTCCAGAACAGGATAATGGCGACAAGAGTAAACGGAAACGGACACATGCGATGCTAGCAGTGTATGCTACCGATTCTTCTGGTTCGGGTGGTACCGAGTATGGCGCTTTTTCCTTCTTTCGGTGAATTTGTTCCGGGCCGGGACACGTGGCGGACTTATGCCGAACGTTTACAATTTTATTTTGTGGCGAACCACGTCACAAAAGATGAAGAGAAACGTGCAATGTTTTCTACGGTATGTGGCAGTGAGGCGTACGAGTTAGTGACTTTACTAGTAGCACCTAAATCAACACTGGAAGTGTCGATCGATGATGTGTTAACCTCACTAACCAATCACTTCGAACCTCGACCAAGTGAAATTGTGGAGACATTTAAATTCCATAGGAGAGATCAGGGCGAGGGCGAGTCAATTTCGCAATATTTGGCAGAGTTGCGCCGGTTGTCTGTGCATTGTAACTTTCAAGATCTCGATAGAATGTTGCAGGACCGCTTGGTGTGTGGCGTGCGGGATAAGGTGCTGCAACATGCTCTCCTGGCGAAACAAAAACTAACATTTAAGGAGGCTGTGGATATGGCTATGGTAGCAAAGACGACTGGCTGGAATGTGACTAATATTTGAGGTAGGGTGGAGGAAGCCACCGAAGTTGCGGGAGCATTGCACAAAATTGCCGTGAAAGGAGACAGAAGGGGGGCACCATCAGACAAACGGCAGAGTATGGAAAAAAACAGCGCAGGAAAAAAGGGCCTGCTGGAGATATATGGGTGAACATTTGCCAGAACAGTGCCGACACCGCCTCACAATGTGCAATTTCTGTGCGAAACAGAATCACCTAGAGTGAGCCTATATTTAAAAAAAGAAAGGGAATTTTTAAAGGGCAAGAAAGTTTCTCAAGGATGGCGGGAGCATAGACAGGAGGAGAGTGCTTGGGCAAGTAAGACCTACAATATGTCCGACCATGGAGGGATGGAAGGAGAAGAATCTGCCATTTACAGTTTATACAGGACTACAGCAGATGTACAGTCAAGACCACCATTGCTGATGCAACTCACATTAAATGGTAAATAACACAAGATGGAGGTAGACACAGGTGCTGGTCTTACGATAATCAGTTGGGACACATTCAAGAAGTTGTGTCCTGAGGAACCCCAGTTGGAAAAATCTAGACTAGTGCTGTAAACATGGTCTAAAGAGAAACTTAAGGTACTAGGGTCTTTCAAAGTTGATGTTAAAACAAGCAACATGGAAGCAAGGCTGTCACTGTTGGTCGCGGAGGGTAGAGGACCAAGCCTGCTTGGCAGGAACTATTTGGAGCCTTTATGGATATATGTGCAAGGGCTTTATACTGTTATACAATGTACCGTCCCTTACTTAGGGGCTAGCACCTCAACCACTGGTGATGGTAACAAAATTACAAGAACAATGTAAAGAGAGTGGCGAATCCCTAGAGATTTGCAAGGGCGCTAAGGCAAAAGTAATCCTCACTCAAAAGTAAACTAAATTCTTAACTTCTAACACCTCAGTAAAGTAATACCAATCAAACATCAATAGCAGCGATCAAAATCACATTAATGATCCGAACAAGAAAAGGTATACTGTAACTACAACTACAATTAAAGATCAAAATTCGGGTTCAATCCCAACAGGGATTTATTCAAAACATAAAATCAAAATAACAAAACATCAACATAACCATCAACCAATTTTACAAACTCAAATAATCAGCAACACAAGTCAAAAAGTGTAAATATAAAAAGGCATAACATTAAACATTAACATTATGAATTACTATAAACAGGCGTGCAGAAGTATCAGTTAAACTGTCTATCTGGATAATATGACTCAGTGAAGGCCTAAATGAGAGTACTGCAAAGGGTGTAGCGAAAAACAAACACAAATATTACAAATATGCTAGCCCTATCCTTATAGGAAACTAACTTTAACAATAACAAAGAACAATGCTGAGTCCCATACCTCAGTAACGAATACACAATACGACCACAAGTCTGAAAAAACCCCTATACTTATAGGTGGTAAACTTCAGGGGGGGACACGCCCCGAAACACACATACACCACGGGGACACCGCCCCAAAACACATACAGCAGCAAAATCTACAGAGTCCCAAAATCTCGGTAGTATGCATACAATACCTATCACACTAACACAGTTTCAATGCAGGCACATACGGTGCATGAAAATTACTCAATCCAAATATTATAAATGATCTGCTATAAATTTACTTTCTCTGCAAAGGTCTAAAACCTTGAAAATTACACGCCAGCAATTATTAATCAACAAATACGAACAAAACTCAAAATATTTAAATGTCTGCCCCTCTTTCTCTCTGAAAGCTGAAAATATAGAAGTTACCAGAAGTTAAACACTTGAAAACCCGAACGTGAAAGTTAACCTGAATTAATAAGTAAAAAGAAGAAAAAAACACGAACAGCAAAACACGAACGAAACACTAGGACTTGGGCCATCATGCTACAGGACTTCAACTCAAAAAAAAAATACCAAATAACTAAACAGGCGCCGAAAATTAATCAATTACAAGTCCTGCAGCATAACAACCCGTTCCACATTTACAATAACGAATAATAAGACTGACACTTACATTTCACTGGAAGCCGACTGAACGCACATATGAGAAATCCAGGAAGCTTTATACTAACAGCGAGCGATTATTAAATCCCTGAAAATAGTCTGCCCAACATGGTGGAGCGACAGTAACACATAAAAATTACAATAAAATTAATATCACTAATATGCCTGAAAATACATAATGAAAACTAAATACAAACTTTTTACTACTCGGTGTGTAGAAAATTAATTACAAAATATCTCAATTTATAAATTTCAGATATTGACAAGAAAATTAATTATAATAACACGAAGAACAGTTTCTTGATGTACGGTGCCATTTACTTGAGTGGGCTAGTGCAGCGCAAAGTTAGTTGGACTCTATGCACCTGTGTCTCTGCTTAATTCACATCCAGTCTATGGAGGCGAAACATCGTGTTTACATACTGCGTCGTAAAATGTTCCGAACTAATACAAGTGGATTGCTGGATCACAAGGTACGTGTTTCTATTGACGTGAAATGTTGAAAACTTAGCTGCGGAGAATATACAGATGTAAAATGAAGTCAATATTTTAGTAGCTGGAAATTTGAAGTGTCCAAAATTCTCGGGCGACGTAAAAACTTGCCGGTCAAACCGACAAGTTTGGTTCAACAAGATGAATTGTGCATGATGCCAAACCAGCACTCAAGAGTTTTTGACAATGCAGAATTGGGTAATTATGTAGGACCTCCAGTTTCCATTGAGCTGCAGCAGGAAGCAAAGCCGGTGTTCAAGAAAAGCCGTCCTGTGGCCCTCGCCTTGCGAGAAAGAGTCAGCGAATAAATTGACAGGTTAGTGGAAAAGGGTGTGTATGAACCTGTAGCATTTTCCACAGAAGGGAAGGTTGAGGCAATTCACAAGACTCCACAACCCTCATCTCGTAAAGAACTGCAGTCATTTCTGGGGTTATTAAATTTTTATGAAAGGTTTCTTAAGGGCAAGGCTTCTGTACTAGAACCCCTTCACCGTCTGTTGGATCAAGGACACCCATGGGAATGGACGCAGGAACATAGTAATGCTTTCCATGAAGCAAAGGCCTTGTTGAAGTCTGATGTCGTGTTAACACACTATGACCTCCAAAATCCCTTAATCCTGACTTGTGATGCATCTGAGTGGGCTGTGCTGGCTCATGTCATGGAAGATGGAAGTGAAGCACCAATTGCTTTTGGGTCGCGAACCCTCCAAAAGCAGGAACGTAACTATTCACAGCTGGATGAGGAGGCACTGGCAGTTATGTTCGGGGTAACTAAATTTCGACAACCATAAGCCCTTGTTACGTCTACTGGACCCAACAAAACAAACACCAGACATACTGTCCCCTAGGTTGTTGCGGTGGAGTCTGTGGCTAGCCATGTTTGACTACCAGTAAGTGCACAGAGCGGGTAACAAAATAGGCCATGCTGATGCCTTGAGCAGGTTGCCGATTCCCTCAGAGGAAATTAAGATTCCAGCAATAGGGGATGTCTTAATGTTGGAAGACATGTCAAACCTGCCGGTAAATCCTGAAACAAGGCGCAACATACAGATGCTGACCCTACACTTGCTGAAGTTAAACGACTAACAATGTATGGTTGGAGTAATGGCAATGTATCCGGTGAGCTCCGTTCATATGTTAGTTGGAAGGATCACTTGTCTGTTTACAAGGGTTGCATTTTGTGGGGTAACCGTGTGGTCATTCCCCCCAGTTTAAGGACATGTCTCTTACAGGTACTGCATGCGGCACATGATGGGGTTGTCAGGTCCAAAGCCTTAGCTCGCAGCTACATGTAATGGCCAAAGATGGACTCTGAGATAGAAGCAATGATTGGAATGTGTGTAGTTTGCCAGCAGCACCGAGCGAATCCCCCAAAAGTGAAAGAGGTTTCTTGGATTGCAGAAACTAAATCATGGGTACGTTTGCACATTGATTTTTTTGGTCCTTTTCAAGGACAAGTGTTTCTTATAGTTGTTGATGCATATTCCAAGTGGCCAGAAGTTAGGAAAGTACAATAAATGGCTTCAAGTTCAGTCATCAGGGAACTTAGAGATATTTTCAGCTCACACGGGTTACCACATTGCGTAGTGAGTGACAACGGAACAGCTTTTGTATCTGTAGAGATGAAAACTTTCCCTACAATAAATGGCATACGACTGGTACGAATAACACCTTTCCCTCCATCTACAAATGGGCAGGCTGATAGGATGGTACAGACCATTAAGAATAAGCTAAAAAAAATGGTATGCGGCGACTGGCAAACTAGGTTGGCTCGTACGCCTTACGAACTACACCATGCACAGTTACCAGTAAGACGCCATCCATGATGCTGATGAGTAGAACCTTACGAACGACACTGGAACAGATACACCCAAGGGCAATAGAGGACCACCAAGTGCTGAATATCCCTAAAACAGTGAGAAGTTTCGATATCAGGGATCCAATCCTGTACAGAAATTACAGTGGGGCTCAGAAGTGGATTCCTGGGGTGGTAACAGCAAGGGAAGGACCCTTGACATATGTAGTGTTAAGCCATAGTGGTCAGCCACAAAGGCGTCACATTGGTCAGGTTCTCAAGAGGGGGAGGCCTCAGGTGGCTAAGAAAAATAGCTGTTAAAGAGGTGAAGGTACACAATCTGCTGTAAAGCTTCCAGGTCAGTTACAACCAAGATCCTCAGCTACAGCAGCAGTTGCATGACCGGCAACCGGAGATGAGATACCCACACCTACAGAAACACAAGACTGGGAACCATTCAGAGGGTTTGCAGAGTCAATGTCGGCACCATCACCACGAGCACGGACACCTTCCCTAGATCCAGATCATCCAGAACTTCCCGGCATGTTCAGAGGGTTCGAAACCAGTATGGAAGATGATGGTGTGCAGCAGCAACAGAATGAGGGACTCCGAACTTCTAGAAGAAATAGACAGTTACCTAACAAATTGCAAAATTTTGTACTGTCTTAATTTAAGAGGAAGATGTGTTATGTATCCTAGGTGGTATATGTGCGGTTGCTAGGTTGGCAGTTGTACCGTGTGTGTTTTGGTTCAAGCAGCCAGTCACGTACGTAATGGCTGAATGATAGGTTTGGCATCTCAGCGATTGTGATTCCAGAACATGATAAGTACTGTGTTAGTAGAGACCCGGAAATTTTGTGAATCACAATATTACAAAATAAAACAGTACTTTACCTAGATTCGTGACAAAAACCAAAATTGCACAGCGTGATGAAATAAAACTGAAACTAATACTTTGTGATAAGATACAAACTGAACTCTGGCCAATGAATTACACCACCTGCACATTTTTTCACAAATGCAAAATCAGCTAGTTGAGGTGCTAGTGTTAATGTAAATCAAGTTGTTATATAAAAAAACAAAGCGTGAAAAATTAGGTTCACCATCATTACAGACTGCTACAAGAATTTAGTACAACGAAAATATAAGTACCATACTTACTGACTGGAATAGTTCTCAAACCGTTTCGAAGGAATTTTAGACAAAATGAAGTTGGTTGTGTGAAGTATGCATGGAATTGCAGGGACAACAAATAAGTCAAAACTGATAACGAAAAAGATGTAAACACAATGCTAGCGGCACAGCACTATTTTCGTAAGTTCCAACATGGCTGCTTTGTAGGATTGAAAATAAATAATGATTTATTCGAGCCACGTAATCATGTTGATAATTTGTAGAGATGATGAAATTTCGCGAATTCAATGACAGGCATGTTAGAATCAAATATCCTATGCATACTCAAGATTCATCTAATTGTGTATTGTCTGCTGTTCCACTGAGTAGCAGTTAGTGGACAAATGGTTGGTACTTAAGTATGAATAGGATATTTGATTCTAACATGGAGGTCATTGAATTAGTGAAATTTCACCATCTCTAATAATTTAAAAAGAAAGCAGTAACAACAATAAACATAAATACATCTAAAAGAAAGAAAAATGTACTGCGAGATGGTCCACCCACCACTTAGGCCTTAATTATTTCCTTTCTTATTTTTATTTTTGATTATTTCCTTATGTTTGATTTATTGAATTTACTATTATCTATTTTATTATTTTCAGGTATTGTTGACAGGAGTTTGGTAAGGTATTGTTTGGTATTTTATCTGTGTCAGTTTTGAAATTGTTAAATTTAATATTTAATTTGGTTTGTTTAGGTTGAAGCAACTTTGTATTTTAAATTCAATATTATCAATTACAACTTAACTATTACACTAGACCCCCGATTTTACGAATACTCACGGTTCCTCTCATCGCATTCGTAAAATCGCTACTTTCGCAAATTCGATTGTGGCTTATTTTTGCCCCCCCCCTCTCCTCTACCACAGAAAAATTTTTAAATTGCATTTTTTTTGCAAAGTGTCTCTAGGCCCCGACTTCTGTAGCGTTTTGCGGGAAATTAATTAACGTAATAATGTAAACATAAATTGATATCAGTAGCCAGACGTCACACTGTTGAGCGGTAGATATGACCGACCCTTGTCACCAAAAAATGAGAAAATCGAGATTCCGAGTGTCTTCTCTCGAACGAATAGCCCGACTCCCGTGGCATTTAACGGAAAAATAAAGCAAGTGATAGTTTAAAAATAAATTTATATCAATAGTGAGACGTGTTATGGTCAAAAGAACACCGCTAAACAATAGATATGACCAATCCTTTTCCTAAAAAAATGAGAAAATCGAGATTCCGAGTGTCTTCTCTCGAGCGAATAGACCGACTTCCTTAGCATTTAACGGAAAAATAACGCAAGTGATAGTATAAATATAAATTTATATCAATAGGCAGACATCTTACGATCAAAAGAACACCGCTAAACAATAGATATGATCGACCTTTGTCCTAAAAAAAAAGAGAAAACAGAGCTGTCGAGTGCCTTCTCACGAGCGAATAGCCCGATTTGTGTAGCTTTTAATGGGAAAAAAAGTAGGCATTCCTTACTAGTAAAATGCCCTTGTAAATTATTCACCAAAGAAAGAAGGAATAAGCAGATGTATTTAATCATTGCGCAGTTTTATATAACTTAACGTAAAAACATTCCCTCGGCGTTGTTGTTAATTAATTGTACGCGAACGTAGATACTAGTAGCATGCAGAACGGACAGATAGCGCAACTGTACGAACGTTCACAAGATGCCTGATAGATAGTGACGCCGGCCTAGGGCCAGCAAGGGTCGTTAGACAATAACGTCGCCTAAATTCACGACTATGACCATATTTATGATTTAGTGTTTTGTCATTTAGTGTTTTGTATGCATGTATGTTTTCCTTCCACAGGGTCATTATTTATGTGTTTTACGTATCCAATTGGTCACAACGAACATTCAAACCGTCGCCCGGAAATGTCCGAGGTTGGGCCAAGCTATTTTGAACATTTAATTCAGTAACAACGTATTTATTAAGGGATTTCAATGCCCGATTTAGCATGTAAACTGTTCATACAATGTACGATTCATTTGGTGCCATTTCTTAACATTTAACATAATAATCCTTGTAAATGCGAGTTGCTGGAACATTGGAGATCAACGGTCA
>PNEQ01001621.1:18772-61431 GCA_003012365.1 Medauroidea extradentata | reverse complement strand
CAGAGAGGTCGTTTGCAATTGATGTTGTTTCACTAATGCTGTATTCAAATAAGAAAATACACGGGACTAAATACAGTTATTCGCTACCAACCACACAAACAAAAATGTAACTGTTGTTAATGTTGGCTTATATGCAGTAACGGCTAGTGATATTTTTCAAAGGTTAAATCTTTAGTGCTCACTTTATTCCGAATGGCCTTTTTTTTTATATCTATACGCACTTAACGCTAACAACGCAGTGGGCTGAGAACTTCAGTACTCATATAACGTGTTTCTTCGCTACACTTTTACAACGTAAGGATGTTTGTTTGTTGCTAACATCTTCATTGTTTCATATTTTTACGAGAGTATGTATTTTGTAGACATTACACGTGAGACTACATTTTCCTTACATTAAATATTATTTTACCAAAATTGTTTCCTTGTAACCGTATGTCAAAGTAAAGAGGATACCACATGTTGCGTAGTTGTTCTGAAATAAAACCGTTCACACTGAATTTAATAAATGCATATAGGATGTTTTAAGTAATTTTTCAATTTACTTCAAATGTCTTTAATTTACTATTCGCTTGAATATACCATTTTTGTACACTTCTTGTAAAGTCAGGATACATAAATTCAGTAGGCTATCTATCTTTTGTTTTCGTTTGGCTTTATTTTTTGTATGTTCATACTTCCCAATTACATGCAAAACGAGACTTTGGCATGCCTCTGCGAAATATAAGAATACTAAACCATTTATCATTCAAGAAATTGTCGCTTGTACTATCTGGAGATCTACAAAACGAACAATATTTCGTTCTAATGTAAACCAACGAAGAGTTTAGTTACTAGAGTCCTTAACAATACACGCCGGCCTCCATAGCATAGTCGGTTAGGCGCCGGTCTAAGGTGCGAGAAGTCTGGGATCGAAACCCGTCTCGGGCATAGATATTGTGTTGTCCTTTCACCTCACTTTACCCTCATCGGCTCTTAAGGGTTTGAAGTGCGATAGTCATAATTTTGTATGAAATAGTGTTGGTTTTGTAGACGATACTTGTGAGTGCAGTTTCCTCTTTCGAAACAATTTTAGCTGGCGTAGTTTTCTCATAACGGTGCGTCAAACTCAAAATTTGCTTGTTCTGTTGCCATGCAAATAGTGAAAACCAATTGGCTTAATTAAACAAAATAAATTACTGTGAACTTACACCGCATTAGCTATGCAATAAAACATTAAAAAATCCACAAAGTAATATTTTGAATTTAAAAAATCGCAAATGTACAGAAAAAGTTGCAAATTCAGAATTTTTTTTTTTTAATACGAAAAACAGTTCGCGGGATTTTTTCAAATATTCTATTACGTAGCCCATGGCATGTTATTTCACTGTGAGTTATTTCACTTATATAAGTCAAATGGATTTCACTATTTGCATGGCAGCGTAACAAGCAAATTTTGACTTTGATGCACCGTTATGAGAAAACTATGAGCGCTAAAATTGTTTTGTATGAGGAAACTACTCTCACAAGTATCGTCTACAAAACTAACGATATTTCATAAAAATATAAAATTAAGATTTTATCGTACTTGAACACCCTTAAGACCTCGTTGTTAAAGGGCTGTAAAACCATCTCACCTCACTTTAACAGTACTCGTTCATGAAGAAAGTAGAAAGTAGCAAGTAGCCGAAAATCGAGTGAGGTGGCCGAGTGATAAAATAATGGACTCATTCTCTTGTTCTCTTGTTCTAGCCTTCTGGGTTCGGCCATCCTAATTTATGTTTCCCATGGTTTCACGAAATCTCTGGAGGTGAGTGATGGCTAAGTTGCAAGCCATAGCACATCTGGTTGTATAAACAACAGGTTCCCGTCTCTTGTGACATCGCTGCAGACAAACGTTATATAAAGTGGCTCCCTAGATATAAGTTGTTTGGGATGAAGTCAGCACTAAAGATTTCGCCTTAAAAAAATCACGAAACGTTACTCATTGAAAAATAATGAAATAAAAAAAAA
This sequence comes from Medauroidea extradentata, assembly GCA_003012365.1. Taxonomy (NCBI): domain Eukaryota; kingdom Metazoa; phylum Arthropoda; class Insecta; order Phasmatodea; family Phasmatidae; genus Medauroidea; species Medauroidea extradentata. The sequence continues at coordinate 59,442 of PNEQ01001621.1, read as the reverse complement.
TCAGTTCTACATATTTGTGTTTTATATAGTTAATTAACTTTCTTTTATCTAGTTATATAGGTTCCTACCGACTGCATATTTTATCTTACACGCGCAAACATCAAGTGACATGTCCAGAGAGGTTAGTTGTTTCCCGCCGTTAGCCGTTACACGCGGAAAGATGCGAATTGACTGAAAATAGAAATTCAGCAGGGCTTTTATGAGTGCTCACTTTATCCCGAATCGCTTCAAAAAAATATTCAGTTCAATACGAATCATCGTTTCACTCTAGGCAACTACTGATTGATCAAATAATCAATATAAGTACTTCATGTCATAAAGCAAAGCTTTTATTTTCATTCACATCCTCATTAATAATAATATGACATGTAACACGTGCTGACGAACGGGCGTTCACTGTAAACTTCTTAAGTCCTCGTAGACTCCTCATGAATGCAGTTACTACCACCAGTTTTGTTGTTAGGATATGTAACTTCAAGCGGGTACCCACGTTGGCCACTGTAAAAGGCACCGTGTTCAGTTTAACAATTTTTCACTTTCCCATTAAACTATGCCCTTAAGAACCCATGTCACTTATTATGATGAATTTTTCTTAATTCCTTCCTGATTCAAAACTTGGCAAGATTTAATTGCAAATATTCCAATGGAGACGTAGCTAATTACTTTACCTTTTATTACGTACATTGTACTCCAAATATTGAGCGTGTCTATGAAATAATTTATTATGCAACCCCCAGAACCGATTTAATTAACTAATACGCATCTAATAGTAAAATTTAATGTTTCTATGAAGAAACAGTGCTGGTTATTCGTCGCATTCTTACTTTACTAAACGAAAATTAATAATACTAACAAAAGAGGTGACGCGAGTGCCTCAAACCGGCGCATATAAAGCGGTATAACCTCCACGTGCATGTCACTTCACGTTTGCTGTACTTTATTGTTATTATTTATCCCGAAGGTATTTTGCACCATGCTTTCTACAAATAATATATTAACGTCCAAGCTATACGCAACATTTGTTAATTGGGGGTGGGGTTTCTGGTGGGAATATCTCTTCAAAAATCAACTAATCAAAGTTGTAAACATATTTAAAATATCAGTTAAATTACTTTGGTATTTTTCCACATGCGGCAGCATGACAAAGAATCATTCTTAGCCAATTAAAATGGCCCGAATATCATGTTTGTGATGAGAGTGCTGACTTTATAAACATAACTGCGTCACTCTGTAACATATTTCAAGCGCAGGCGGTGAGAACCAGAGCGCAGCCACGCGATTTTATGTTGTATATAATTAGTCTCGATGCTTTAACGTTAACAATAAAGCCGGATGTGACGTAGTACCACGTAACACGATGCCTGAAATCTGCGTGGCATGACTTCTCCCTTTATTTTCGTATTAAACATAGTATATAATATATTTATTTTCTTTAAGTTTACTGAAGTGATAACAGTGACAGCAAGAGAACATACTCGATTTTAAAATAATCGCTATGAAATGACATACTTGTAAAAGGCGCGGATTTCAAGATACTAAACTATGCGTATTAGTTACAAACATAAACGTATTCAATTTGGTGGATATTTCTCCGCAGTAACTGTGCCAGCAGTTGCTGTCACTGGTTACACGAACATAATGATTCTTTGACTACGGATACTTTTAAGACTCAGTATTCTGTCAGTTATTTTGAAGGTGAGTAGCACGCATTATGGAAAATAAAAAAAATCTTCCGTCTTTTGTACAGTCGCGCCGCAGGTTAGCCTTTGTGAACTTGGGAAACGAAAATCCGTTGTTTAGATAAAACATCTAGCAAAACATTACGAGTGATGAGTGAACACATCGCATGATAAAAAAAAGTCATGTACTATGTGTTTGAGCAAGCAGCATGTGGCGCCGCGTCGCAGTGTGTTTCTATGGGACGAGGTGGTCAACTGTTTGGGAGGGGGGGGGGAGAGTCTTCTGGGTTCGGCCATCCTAATTTATGTTTCCCATGGTTTCCCAAATCTCTCGAGGTGAGTGATGGCTAAGTTGCAAGGCATGGCTGTGGCCGTCCCTCGTGCCTGGTTGTATAATCAACTGGTTCCCGTATCTTGTGACCTCGCTGCAGACAGACATTATATAAGGTGGCTCCCTAGATATAGGCCGTTCGGGATAGTGTCAGCACTAAAGATTTCACCTTTGAAAGTATCACGAACCGTTACTCCATAAGAATTTAACATTAACAATAGTTACCTTACTTGTTGTACAGTTGGCAGCGTATTGCCGAATGTAATTCCATGTATTTTCCTATTTGAATGCAAAATGTTAAAATAAAGCTAAGTCAATTCGATATATTTGTATTTCATATAATTAACTAACTTTTTATCCATCTATATACGTTCCTACTGACTGCATAATTTATCTTATATGTTCAAACTACACTGTAGTCCTTTGAACCACAATATTTCTATCACTGTCGAACCGAGAGCAACATGTCTTGCTTCTGCTGTTGACAGTTACATTTTTTTTTTTGCCTTCTGGTAACCCACAAAACCATATTACCACGCACACGTCGTCGTATTGTGAGAGAAGTCACGTGGTATGATTAAGCAATCAGTGTGTGTGTGATACTGGCCACATTGTCTGGACAGGGACATGCGGCCTTTGTTGACCTGGGTCGTGGTTCTCTTCCTTGTTGCCTCTACACCTGTATAAGGCGTTTATAGTCGCAACGTTAGCTTGGGTAGGGCAGAATTGCAGCTTGAGGAATTCAAACATCAAGCGTGCATGAAATCATTAGAGTGGTTTCTAGATAATCTGCTAATTAACCATGTTCGATATCAGGGTAACATGTGGTTAGCAGTCTGAACACACCAAGTGGCGTGAAATTAAGACTATTGTAAACATTATACATAACCAACATCACAACAATGAGATACTTAAAGTCGTTTTAAAATATTGAAGAACGAACTGATATTGTATAAAATATAATTAAAATAACGAATAGGTCAGTTTCTGTTGTCACCTCTAACAACTTTTAATCTTAGAACACTGAATTGCTTGCTGTCGTTTAGTCATAACCAAGGTAATCGTCAAAACCAGGCCGCGTGATTTAGCTAACCTATGTCACGCCATCAGGTTCCTTACAACGCATATAATAAGTAGAACCAGTTTGCCAATACACGCGCAGCAAACCACGACAGGTAGCGCATTGGTAAAACACTGGACTTGTATTCGAGAGGACCCGGGTTCGATTCTCGGATAAGGCCATCCCGATGTTAGTTTTTTCGTGGTTTTCCCAAGTCACTCCAGGCGAACGCTGGGATGGTTCATAAATGTAGGTCATGGTGTGAGTGAAACAGAACCGCTTCTCAGAGAAGCCAGATCTTGTACATATACCACCGCCTAGGCGAACCCATAACCAGTCACCGTCATACTTCGTTCACACGTGCTACATACCACATCAGTTCACGAAACTGTATAATATACAGTATTGTACGTGCTTCCAGGAAACTACTATTGTTTTCTATTTGTGAGTGAAGAGATAAAGGTTTTCAGCACTGGTGAGGTTTTATATGCGAGTATGGGACAGCGCCGGCATGGAGGGGCGGAGGAAACTGCAGATCCCCATAAAACCTGCCGACCAACGGCATTGTCCGGCAAAATTCCCACATACCAAAATATGGGTAGACCTCGCTTGGAATTAAACCATAAATACCTATGGTTGGGTTGGGGGGGGGGGTGTCCTAGTCGCTGCACCAACATGTGGCTTATGTTTGTGAAGTCAGGTACCACACATGTTCATTCACTGCTGTCAGTAAACTTTCGGTCTTCCTTCCTAAATACACGTGCTGTGAAACTTTTGCGATTAGTACATTATAGTTACGTGTTAACTTACGCAGTATGAGGACATAGTCAAATACGGGCGTATCAGCTATATGCTACAGGTGGTTGATACGCCCTTCTGGCATGACGCCCTCGATCATCCCCAAGTCTTCTCGTTGGTAACTCACCTCTATTAGATATGCAGTGGTGACTCTACCTTTTAAGACGTATCATTAAAGAGAAGGCGTATTGTACACGTCTATACCTTTTTAAAGATTCTGCGCCAAAATGTACATATGTGGAAAGGACCGCAGAAACACTCATTTATGCCATTTTCGGCAGCTAGTAAATATAATTTAGTGAGTATTGCTGAACCTGTAATGGGCAAGCACTCGTGTAACGTTCTTTGCATGCAATTCCTAACCAGATATTATTCATGTGCGACGAGCAGTTTTCCAATAATATTGTAACACCCAAAGCTCTGTACGCCCTTCGGCGGCAAGAGCAGGCGGTCACCTTAACATACGTATTGTAACATGTTATTCATATCGTACACTCGTTTTCCCGATGTGTGTAGAACTTACAGGTCCATTACAGAGACATTCTTCGTAAATCACGGAATTTAATTCCCGTAAATTATTTTATGTATGTCTGACTTGATTCTACCTCAACTAGAATCTTCTTAAGAGAGCGTGGTACATAATTCAAAGCTAAAAGCATTAATCTATAACTGTAGGTTTCTTGAAGCCAATTTGCGAAGATTAAACAATAGCAACCGTAGACAATAGTTTGAACCAACGTTTTAAACAAAATTGTTTCCAGTGTTACCAACTTCTGAGGCACAGTCTATAACGCCGCAACCTCGTGCATTTAACTACAGCGCAAGAGATCGCACATAACGAATTAGTAATTCTGGATAAATATTTACTCACAAAGTTGGCAAATACCATTATGTAGGATTATCATTGAGTATTTTATCTATATTGGCTTCGAAAAAAGCGTAGAAATCAATTGGCGTTTTCATATTTTATTTATCTACCACGCACTCTTAATTGACAGCGATGTTCAAAACGTTATGTAAGCTTAAGCACATGGGAGAAAGTTTAACTAGCGTTAACGCGAAGAAAGTTTGGCAGTACTGTTGGTGGCTCTCCACAGACATATCCGCTTATACCTCGTCACTCGTACATCCACATCACACAGCGTGCAAAGCGCCGATGTTTGCCGCGTCCTGTCATGCCCTTCCAACTGCCAGTTCAAGTGCACAGTTGCTTATTTTTTCCTGAGTGATTCTCTGTAAAGCCTCGTAAACGTCATCACATGGTAATTCTATCTTATTTTGTTTACAATTAAGAAAATGTATTATGCGTGTTGCAGTACATTTATATGTCAACCAATATTAATTATTCGTATAGTATTTACTTTCTTTAACTGTAACTTTCGTTGTTAGAAAAAAATATATTTTAAAGATAAAAACTAAATGCCAAACGCATGAAACTAACTTATGCGTAGTTAACTAAATATTTATACAGCTCAACCCAATCCAGAAATTTTCAGTACTGAATCATAGCCCCATTTTTTTGGACTAGCTAATTAAGAAAGTAATGTAATCATAGCCTAGAATGGTTATAGTAATTCATACCTCACTTTAATTAAGAACGTTTGTGAACATCACAACCAAAAGTTTCGCGGGACATGTACTGTATCTAAAATAATGTGAACAATGTTCCTCGGCAGTAACAGTGACTGGCCGATTTTCATAATACAACTTTACAGCGAGTTGGTAATTTTAGAAGGCTTAGCAATCACATCCGCAAAAAAAAAGAAAAGAAAAGAAAACCGAAACTTATCGGTAAGTTGGCAACTGTATACAATTATTTTTACATAACGTCGTTGGCACTGTTTGTTATACGGAAAGTATAAACAAGTGGTAGTTGAGTGAATTGAAATAACTGTTTTACCTTATTCTTGTATTTGGTTTCTGATGTAGAAACAAGTGAAATGTACTTATCTAGCTTGGTCCTGATTTTGTGACGGTTGGTTCAATTAGAGAAATTTCTGTGGGTATCAGCAAATAGACGCCTGATGTCTACATACTACAGCGCACCAGTGGTAGGCGTGTTGCCTGGATTCCAGGCGTATGTTGTGTAATGTTAGTTTCTTCTGCGCTGTACGTCGCCTGTTCTGGCATTACTGGTCACTATACAATGTTCTGTAAAAGATCTGTTACAAGACCTACTAAGCGAACCACCATGTTGGCAAATAACCTGCCAAACGGTACTTGTTGCAACGCATGCAAATACGAAAACTTATTTTAAAAGTTTGCTACTTTATTAAATACTCCGTATGTAGTCACCGTAAGAAAATAGTGAAAAGATGGAAAAAATTATCAATTTTATATTATGTTATATACATATTTATCTTAATTTTCGAACGGTATTGTTATTGATTCTATATATATATTTCTTATAGATTTATTTAAAACAAAGTTACAAAATTAACAAACATATTCTCTTAAAGTGCATTTACATTATTTTAGTTAGTTAACCTCTAAGAAATTTCCCATACGACTGTTTACCAAATCTATCATAAAATATGCTAGCACTCTTCTGAAACTTCCATCACGCTACATTGCTTGGAGAAGAAAAAAGGAGGAATATGGTTCGATCTACCAAAGTGTTTTTATTTTTATCTGTTTCTAAGGTACGTTCAAAACTAGATGCGCAAATTTATCTGTACGTTTGCAAGTGAAGCTATCGATTGCTTTAAAAACGTGCTTTCTTACGAAAATAACACATACTGCAGTACAACTCTGTACAATTGTTACATCTTAAGCATGCAAACATTATATTGAAACTCCGGTTTGCAAGTGAAATTAAAATTCAAGAATACCTTAGTTGGAAACATTGTCGTCAAGTCTCGCTGAAACGTCCATATTAAGTTGACAATGTACTTTGCTACAGACTGTGCACGAGGGGATGGTAAGGTGCTAGCTTACAATCCCGTAGTTACATGTAACTTTAAAAAAAAATACTCTCCATGTATGCATCAGACAAACATGACAGCTCATACAGGCGGATGCTTTAAGAAACGAATGTTTGTTTTAATGTAACATACTCGGCACGTTAGTCAAGTGATTGTGTGTGTCGTAGTCGACATAAGGCAACACTCGTAATGATACGAAACAGTGTTATTATTAGAACTCTCCACACGAGTTAGTAAAGAGATAAAGTAAATATGTAAACATATAACAAGACGCCATAAAATAAACAGCTCGCAGGAAGAGGGAAATGTAAACAGGGAAGTATAGAATGTAACGCAGAGACGCGGCAGATCACGTGTAACGGCTCCACTCATGTAAGCAGTTTATATCGTAAAGAGAGAAGTGACATTTAACAGGTAAAATTAAGAGAATACTAGGGATACCGGGGCAGAAACTACTTGGTAAACCAAAGAACGCTACAAAAAGAGTCGAGAGCAAGGGAGATAAATATGAGCATATAAATAAAGGGAAAAGGAAGGGACAGGAAGGAAAACAAAGAGAGCGAGACCATAGAAAATAGGTGCAGTGAGAGATGTATGGGGAGAGAGAATACAGAGTGGAGAGAGATTGCGAGAATTCGAGCGAGAAAGGTTGGGACAAGTGTATGTAACAACACGAAAATTTACGTAAATGTACAACATGAAGTTACGTTGGTATTCACTTTTAGATATAGTGAATATACGTTTGGCGTACGCACGCTTAAATTCTGATGGAATCGGCAGATACCTTTACATGCATTGCACTACACATTTCTTAAGCCATGATTTAAATCCATTATAAGCCAAACTGAGTTATGTTGAAGTGATGATGCTGTCAATAAAGAACATATTTGCAACAATATTTATTTTATAAATATGTCAGCTGGAAATAAAATTAAACGTTATTTCTTGATGATATTAATTGGTTGTAATTTATTTCAATTTTTTTTTACTCAAGGCTGCCATGTGCGAGAAGAATTTTTTTTGGAGTGTCCCAAGTCACCCAGTTTCATGGTAAAATTAAAGAAAAAATCAACACAAATCGAAGAAATACGAGGTGAAGATATTTGTTTCAGTTAACACAAAAATAATTCATTGAGATGTACAGGTATTAGAAAGTCCGTAAGTATACAGCAAACATGTGCAATTATCGAAAACATATTTTGCGAACTTTGTGAGAAAACCTTAACCTGAATAGCGCACTGCGGCTGAATCAAAGACTCAACATTACAATCTCACAAATGGCTCACCATGAACGCATCACGGTGAAATACAGCGTTTCATACAACGTTAGTCAATGTTGGATGTTCTCAGTTATATGAATTGAGTTGGTATCTGAGGACACCCCGAGAGCTGGCATCTGTTGAACCTTGAAATAAAGCCCTGCGATGGAAAAGTGGCGGAATGCGAACGGCGGGAAAACTTGCAATATCCTGAGAAAATTCGCTGGACAACGGCAATGGCCTTCACGTTTCCAATTTACGAAAAATCTGGTTCTGAAAGCTCCGGAAATCGAACGCCTTGGTGGGGGGCGAATGTGTTAGCCACTGCGCCCACCGCGCTCATTATGATGTAATGTCGGCCCGATGCAAGACAAACTGTACTGTTAGAATTTAGTGGTTTGTGGACATACGCCATTGCTCATGTCCACAAACCACTAAATCCTAACTGTAAACTCCCATTGCAACAAAAATATAAAAATCTCACAAACTGTACTGAATATGGTACAATTTACATCACAGGTTCATTTTAGAACCAAAATGCGTCGACCGACACTCACACACATAATCGACATGGCGGTAGAACTACCAAAATGTACTGGGTAGTTTATCAGTGGTTTTGAAAGTATTTATTTTAACGTAAATTAATAAATGTATCAAAAATTCATTCTTGCAGTTTTAACACTTTAATATCATCGTTTGTATCTGAATTTTTATGTTGTAACACACCAAACGGATTTTTAAATTTTTGCCCCTGAAATTTTGCATGTTTTGTTGTCAAAATAAGCCAAATTGAAGCAAAATAATTTTTGTTAGCAAACGGCACATTATTTTAAAAAAATGCTCAGGCAGAATTGTATATCGTATGACAGTCTCAAATGTTTTCAAAGCATTTGGTTATAAAATATTCAAGTTATGTGCAATTGTTTGTAATAAATGAAAGATCTTGGCCTTACCCGGCAAACAAGCGAGCGAGACAAGAAGAGGGACGGTGTACCGTATATTGTAAGAAATTATTTGCAAATTTACCATACCTATGTGTAGGAATGATAGTATAGTAGGCATGGTAAAACAGTCTCCCATACAACATTGTTAGCAATTCTGTACGATGTTAGTAAACGTTCAGCAGACTAATATGGTAACGTTGCTAAACTATCTACAAGCTGAAATATGGAAGGTGTCAATTACTGTGTACGAGCTAAAAACTTCAGTTCCTGCTAAGGGAGTTGTTTACAGTGTAGGTATGTTATGACGCATGTCGCTGACCAGTACACTGTTGTGTGGCTGGCGGCAGGCGGTAGGTCGCTCGCCAAGTATGCGGCGGCCGCGGTATTTTGGACGACGGTCGACGCAGCATTGTTGTTTGTTGAACAAGAAGAGTCGACCACGCCAGACCCAGGGAAGGGGAGTATTTCTGTCGAGGCAGGGACCAGCCAGCACTGTCGCGACGTCGTAATATCTCATCCTCTCACACAGCTGATAGGCAGCTCTCCTTGTCTTTACAGTAAAAAAGTCATACTTTAGCAAGATTTCTAATGTCAAAACATTTATCAGTCTAGGCACTACAACAAGAATGTCGCAGTTCATTAAAGACGTCTAAATGTTCCAACTACCTGTGGGGACTAATGTGATACATTTTTATGAGCACAGTATCTGATGTGTAGCAAAATAACCTTCGACGACCTGTCGTATTTTACAAAATGTTTTGTATGTTTACAAAAAAATCCTTGTAAACTGGTTGCCAAAAACCATTTTGTGACACTTCAAACAATTGTTATGAAATATACAAGAATTTATTGGTAAATATTCAAAGTTGTTTGTGAATATACACATATATGGGAGAAGAGGTACTTGGTGGTGTTTCACGCTCTTTTCAGTATAAATACGATTATAATTTGTGTGAAATAATTATATTAATTGGAAGAAAGTTTCAAATTAATTGAATGAAATAGGTTAGTTTAGATAAGGGGCGGGGTGCGAAATGTACTTTCTTCTAAAGTTGCGCACGATGCTGCGTTACTTCATCAGCACCCTTAACTACCGGTACATCATGATCACTAAATGTTCAAAGATTACCATTAGTTATTAACTGATTTAATTTATTGAAACTTATTTAGTGTGTAAACTCGTCTGCCAAGATTGCATCTGCGGTTAGAGCAGGGCCGGTCCTTACCTGTAGCAGAAACTGAAGAATCTAGAAAATAATTCGTAAAAACCAGCAATTTTGCAATCCAGATATACTAGACACCCTGATCACATACATGGGCAGAGGGATAAAATAATTTAATATACTACGTAAAATTGAGTACCAGCCATTTCAGTAAAGTCTTCAGCATAAATCTTCATGCGTAGCGTAACCACTTACACCAGGCACCGCCGCACCACAAACACACTGAGGACTAAAGACTAAAACAATATCGTTCCTCCGCTCAAGTATAGGGATGGGCACAGAGGTGAAGGTCCTCACCCTTTCTCCGGTTACTCTTTTTATTTCGCTGTGAGAAGGGGCTCAGTTGTGGTGAGATGGGCCAGTTCCAGGAAAAATAAAAGCACTGCTTAATCCTACGTTCGCTTCCTTCTACACAGGTATTATTTTGAAAATTTGCACAAAAACAATGGCCATGAGTTGCTTCAATTTATCAACATTTGTTTTGTTGTTACCAAAAATGATACTTGTGGAAAACTATATATTTAATGCAAATGTGGGGTAAAGGAGAGGGGGCGAGAGATCAGATTTTCGTACGAGGGTGCGGCCGCCCCTCTCCCCCCCACCTCTTGGTGGCGCGGCCCTGCCTACAGAGAGCTTCAGCTCTCTGTAAAAAATAAAAATAAATAATATTCTAACAAAAAATGTTGTTTAGCGTCAACATGTTATTGGACATAGATTAAGAAAAGGAGTGATTTATACTGCTAACATTGGTTAAATTGCCCTACAGTTTTTAAAACTTCTGTACACTTACATACATACAATCTACAGTTTTCTCTCTATTGAAATTTCATCCTTCTTCCACTATATAGAGATTTAATTTGTACATGGAGGGAAAAATATTGTTACCTTCTTAAAAAAAAATAAGTGACAATCAGGGGAAGCAAGTATAAGCTGAAGTGTAAATGGCAGGAATACAAAACATTGTTAACATAGGGAAAATAATGGGAACCAGAAAAAATTGTGTATTTAAGGGGAAAATGTAATTCAGAGGACTGTAAAATCAGGATTTTACTGTATGTATTTGTGTGTTTGGGTGTGTCTATGTACATATAATATGTGTGTGTGCGTGCACATGATTAAGAGCATTATTATAATTGTAGCATTACCTTAACCATATATCTTACTAATATGTCACATTATTTTAAATAAATATCTGATTTTTCTTTGTTTCTGTTTCAGAAACGCCTTTCTAGTGCAGCCAAGAAAGCGTTGTCAAAGATACCAACTAAAAACCTGAAGCCTGGAGACAGGGTAAATTTTGTGCACTTTATTTCACACAAGATTTACACAGTAAGCTTTACAAAAATTTAAAAATAAAATTTTGAGAGTGCCACAAACTTTTAGAACATATTTATGAAATATTTTTGTGTCATCAATGTGTGTGTGTGTGTGTGTGTGTGTGTGACCATGTGTGTTTTACCTAGGCGATCTGGGTTGGGTCTCAGAATTTTGACATGTGAAAACAAGGCAGATTGCTGTTGTTCAGCGGATTTTCTGGGGGAACTACCATTTCCCTTGCCACTGTCATTCATTCCGTTGCTTTCCCCACCCTCGTTTCACCTCACCTCATCCATTTCTTTGGGCCGGCAGGCTCACTAGTCAAGCAGCTGGCCCATCCTTCACCCCTGACCTTCTCTCATACATACTGTGTCTCTCCCAGAAGGCAGGACCACATAGTGGATTTCATTATATATAACAGGTCTCATATATATAACACTAGCTGTCCCGTTGCGGCTTCGCCCGCGTGTACTATAGAAAAGAGTAACTAACTTTTAGTTACGTGTTAATTTATTTATTATACTATATTCTATACTATACTATATTCACTGTTTATCTTTAAAACATCAAATACAAACAGATTTGTCCAGTCCACTGCGCTAAGCGTACTTTTTTAAATTCATCTTTATTTCTCTATAAAACAGCTGCCCGGCTGCGGCTTCCACCGCAAAACAGCTGCCCGGCATTTAACAGCTAGTGTACTTAATAACAGTGTAAAGAGCGCGCGCAATACGCTTGTATGATGTCATGTAATTCCCATCGCAAAGTCTTGCATGGGATACGAACCCGTAAACCCACCCCTCCCACACCCCAAACATTATACAATACCTGAGTGAATGCTTAAGGCCTCGTTCACAGGAACATACGTACATTGTTTAAACAACAATAGCAATAAAGCTCAAATTGACTCTACTTTTTTTTAAGTTTTTTTTTCCGGCAATTATTCGAATTTTTCTCGCCGTAAAAACCATCTTTGAACTTCAACGAACATTTAAAAAAAAAAATTGACCAAATTGGTCCAGGCATTGTTGAGTTAGTTGTAATTTTTCATAATATATGTTTTAAGTTACATGATTGCTTCAGAGCAATACCAATGGTATGCTGAACAACCTTCCCTTCATCCTTGCAGTTGTTCTGGCTGCTCAGATTTAGGAACCATCAAACAAATCAGTTATTTCATGAATTATAAGCATTGAGATTGGTGAAATCCACAGAACCTGGTGGTTTAAGTTGTTTTGTAATTGCTAGCAACAATCTGAGACTTCTATCTTCATCTCCACTCTCAGGCATGTTAAATGTTTGCCTTGTGAATTCTGGATTCAAACTATAAATACTCAGCTCATCCACCGCTGATGTACAAAAGGTAATCCCACTTCTGTCGCCATGTTGTGTTGGGTCAAGCTATCTCTGCTAAATGATCAGAAGCCAATATGAAATGCTATATCTACCATCATACCTACCCTACAGCATTCACAGGTTCGGTCCTGTTATTCACTGCTGACACAACAGGCATATCAACTTTTTATTTGTACAGTTTGCTCATCTGTAACAATAAAGTGTGATTCACATTGGTACATCAACTATTATTGTGTACGAATCTTCTATGGTATAGTGGGACAACAAACAAAACGAGTCGTTACAATTTCGCTCTGCGCAGATGCTCCTACTCCCTCTCCTTCACCATTAGAGGAAGCGACCAACCAGGCCCGTAGAACTGCAAGAAGTGTCGGGCGAGTCCACTGCCGCTGTATGAAGGGGTAGGGGTATTCATTTCAGCTCCGACAACGGCCGAGGGCAGATGTATATTCACTGGTTCGAAAATGTCGACCGTGTAGTAGTAGCAGTCCCTGCATAGTACCGCAGATCAATGTTTTCAGTTAGTTGTGTTGGTATAGCTCAAGCAGCGCCATATGTTGTCCCTTCCCCCTCCCCTCGGTACGACCTTCGCCCAGGTTCCCAACCCCACATTCCATCCCCTCCTTTTCCTTTCTTTTTGAGGCAAGGACAAAAAGCCTGACAGCTCAACTGACCCCCTCCTCTTTCACAAGCTCCGCCCAAGGGACGGTCGTCTGATATTGGGTTCTGCGCACATCGCTTTGACTGTTGTCCCTCTATAGCTCATGCATAAACCTTATACAATCTTGTAGAGGAGTTGTACAGGACAGCAGATGTAGTGTAACATATGCTTTCAAGTTTCAACTCAGTCATGGTTAAGTTAACATCTGTTTTTGTGTGTTGTTATTTAGCTTATTAGTAACATGACTACGAGAAACCACATTTCAACCATTTTACTTGCTAGACTCTCCAAGTAACTTAGAACAGTGATGTTCCATTATAAACATGATGGCAAAAAAGTGAATATTGAGTTTTATTCCATCTTCCCTTGCATTTTTCCATTCTAGTATTGTTTTAAAAAGTCCTTAGTTTTAAAGTACTGTAACTCATCTTTTATGAAGTGAGTGCAGACTGTTGTACTTGACAGCATTAAATATCATGCATGGTGGTTTCAAAGTTTGTAAGAACAGTGGCCTTGCATTGCAGGAACTCCAGGGTGACGGAGAGTGCTGTGCTGTGTGCATTGAGCCATACAAAGCGTCTGATATTCTCCGCATCTTGCCATGTGGGTAAGTCTGCACTTGCTGGTTTCACAAACAATCAGCTATCCTCTGAATAATTGTTTCAATATTGAAGGTGTTTGAAAATTACCATAACTACTTCTGACTGATAGTGTGTATAATTTGTACAGGTGCTTTAACTACATACATAATTTTGATAGTTTAGGTTTTTATATTGTTCTTAGTACAACAAAGAAGAGTATTACCGGTAGGTTTTACTTTTTTTTTTCTCTTCACGTTAGGGTCTTTTAAAGTCCTTGAGCCAATTTCAATGTTTTATCTTTAAGTGTTCCTTGTTTATTCTCCAGTATTCATTCACATTCTCACTCTGTATCGTTTGTTTTCCTTGTTCCATTTTAAACCAGTTTTATTTACCCTCCTACCTTGAAATCCTTCCATTTTTAACTTTTTATCCTAAAAATTTCACTCTGCGCTGTTTCTCCTTCTCTTGTATTGATTCTTTCCAAATCTTTAATAAATAAAATATTTAATCAAGGTTGTTTACTTGTTCCAAAAAAATTTAAAGATAGTTTTGGTTAACCTGTTTTCATACATTCTAAATTAATTTTAACTATCACCTCTTCCATATTGTTTGTTACAGTATGTTTTCTTTGTTTTGATATATTTAATCATTTTTTATCAAGTCCCATAATGTATCCATGAACTTATTCATGGGAGTCCAGCTGGGACTGGTGAATTGCTAAGCACTAAAACGTTCTTAATTTTTGGCTATGATGTGCAGGGAAGTGTACACATTCAATTACATGTTTAATAACAGTAATTTAACATGTCATAGACTTGTAGGCCTAGTTTGCAAAAACTGAACTTTGCACTATAAGTCAGTATTTCAGAATGAAAAAGCATAAAACATATTCAAGCTGAAACATTTCATTTTCTTAAGTTCACAAGCTATTATACGTAATGGTGTATATTTATAGTTCCCTGAATGTTTGTTTAATGATGTATTGTATTTAAGATGGCATGGAACTGAAGATATGCGTTAGACTTTTTCACACATAAGACATTTGTTACGATATTATTCCCAAATATTTGTAAGCCATTTGCCATTGGTTGTCACTGTTATTGTAATAAGTCTAATTTTCACTAGCTGAACTTAAACATAGCCATTTTGTATTGAAGGCTCATACCAACTGTCATCATTTACAAACAATTTGGGATGAAACGTAGGCCTAGTGGGAATGTGTGGAAATGTTGTGCATGTTAAAGTCCCCATTTACACAGATTTTTTCGAATATAATTTCATATAATGGGAATGGGGGGAGCAGATATAGTAAAAACTATAATGTAGATTTGTTGAAAATTGTTTTTATTATGTAGCCTAATTTTTTCAAAGCAAACGATTTTGTAATTTTGGCTAGTTAAGAAAGTTTATAAAAGTTGATAACTAGCTAATATTATGTAAATTTTTTGCTTTGAAAATATTAGGCTACAAAGTAAAAAACAATTTTCATCAAATCTCAGTGATGATTTTATGATATCTGCTCCCTTTTGAAGTTCAAAAACAATATTTGCAAAAACTATGTAAATAGGAACCATTGGTCTTAGTTGATAATAGCTGTAATTAATCACTTGTGTATTTCATGAGTAGATATTGTAGATGCTGTTACATTTTTTTAGATGTGTGTAATGTAGTCATAAACATTCTGCAAGCCTATGTAAATAAAACAGGTGGCAATTTTTATATTTACATGCACTGCAATGATAGCATTTGCCTAAAAATATAAATTAACTACGTACCTGTCCCTTTGCGGCTTCGCCCGCGTGTACTATAGAAAAGAGTAACTAACTTTTAATTACAATGGCGGGAAAGGACGCTAGGCTACTAATTACAAATAAAACAGAAATAGTTGTGCTCAAGTACTCACAGGATGGTACTTGCAGATAGAAACACACACACATAGGACGAACACATTTCTCCGCGGACGCGCGGTCACAACATTTCGCAGACTACATCTGCTTCATCAGGTGAGTGGAGGCACACTGAAGTCTATTGTCCAGCGGTGGTTGGTAATCAGTACAAATAGCGGCCAGAGGGTGAATTAAGGTGCGGCGGGAAGTTTGAAATGAGGGTTTGTTATCTGAGGTTAAGGCCAGGTGGTTGTCTGGAATTTGTAATGTATTGATGTGCCAGTTCCCAGCATCTTAATTCTGCTTTGTTTTTGTTATTCAACTGTGGTAGGGCCCTCACCAGTCTAGTTGTATAACAGTAATCAAAGTTAGAGTTATGAAGTGCTGCATGTGTAGCAACTGGCTTCTCATGTGGATCAACCTCCGCTCCAGCTACGGCTTTTTTGGTGTCAGCTCTGTGGCCATTCATCCTCTGTTTGAGAGTGTTGGTGGTTAAGTCGATATACTCTGCATTGCAGTGAGTGCACTGTAGCTGGTAGATGAGGTTTTCAGTTGCACAGTTGTAGCTTCCTGGTATGGGGTAGATTTGATTAGTCTGTCTGCTATTGAATGATGTGGAAGGTTGATGTATTGCACAGGAGCCGCAGCATGGTTTATTACAAGGGTGAGAACCCCTGGGGGTGGTTCTATCATCCGATGTGGTAATGGCTGGCAGTTTGAGAAGCCAGTTGCTGCACATGCAGCACTTCATAACTCCAACTTTGATTCCTGTTATACAACCAGACTGGTGAGGGCCCTACCACAGTTGAATAACAAAAACAAAGCAGAATTAAGACGCTGGGAACTGGCACATCAATACATTACAAAATCTAGACAGCCACCTGGCCTTAACCTCAGATAACAAACCCTCATTTACAACTTCCCGCCGCACCTTAGTTCGCCCTCTGGCCGCTAGGTGTACTGATTATCAACCACCGCTGGACAATAGACTTCAGTGTGCCTCCACTCACCTGATGAAGCAGATGTAGTCTGCGAAACGTTGTGACCGCGGGTCCGCGGAGAAATGTGTTCGTCCTATGTGTGTGTGTTTCTATCTGCAAGTACCATCCTGTGAGTACTTGAGCACAACTCTTTCTGTTTTATTAGTAATTAACTTTTAATTACGTATTAATTGATGGTGTTACTATATTCCCTGTATATCTTTAAAACAACAAATACAAACAGCTTTATCCAGTCCACTTTGCTGAGCGTACTTTAATTGCAGAACATCTTTGCTTTTAATTCAACTTTATTTCTCTATAAAATAGCTGCCCGACTGCGGCTATGCCCGCGTGAAATTATGTAGTGTAAACAGTAACTCTGGATAAAATATGTGATGAAGGCATTAACAGCTAGCATACTCAATAACAGTGAACAATAAATTTTCTTAGTTCAGTGTAAAGTGTGCACGCAATATGCTCGTATGATGTCATAGTAATTCCCATTGCAAAGTCTTGCATGGGATACAAACCCATAGCCCCACCTCTCCCACACCACAAACTTTATACAACACCTGAGTGAATGCTTAAAGGCAGGCCGTGATAATTCTTTCTTATGTACAGGCTACAGTACATCCAAAGAGGTTTTCTTTATCAGTAGGTTGGCAAAAGAAACAATTTCTCCATGATCATTCTCTTTTTTCGGGAGACTGTAACATTTTACTGCTTTTAACATCCTTAATTTTCGAATTTCATAAAATCCTGAATTTTAATTTGTAGATATTTACATAAGCTTCATTCTCATCAAAAAATCATCTCGATATATTAACAGGTATAAGCTGTACAGATGATTATTGGAAAACACATTTCATTTTTTTAACAGCTTTCAAGGAGGAATTTAGAAAAATCGTGAAATTATTTTTTTTATATTTACGTAAGATTTATTTTAAAGCAAACACTTTTTCAATATTTCCACTGGTTTAGGAGATAAGTGGGATTAATTAGAAACACGTTATAATTTTTTTAAGAGCTTTCAAGGATTAATTTCAAAAAATTCTAAAAGTACTGTAATTACTTTTTAGATATTTACTTAAACATCTTTGTAAAGAAAAAAATCACCTCACTATCTTAAATGGTTTAGGAGAAATCACGGATTAATGAAAAACACTTTTTACGGCTTTTCACCCCCTTAATTTTCGAATTTCGCAAAATCCAAAAATTCACAAATATGCATTTGTTCGGGCAATATTTTTAAGTTAAAAAAAATTTATGGTAGCTTACCCAGTTAATGAGATATCAGGGATTGTTTGAAAACACATTTCACCCCTTTTCAACCCCGTAATTATAGAATTTCGAATAATCCATTCTTAGTGGGTGCCTACGGGGCAAGGGGAAGCTTCCCTCAAAATTTCATGGTTCTAGGTCCAGCGGTTTGGGGTGCGTTGATGAGTGAAAGAGTGAGTGTGTCAGGACACTTCATTGTAAATATTAAGAATAGGGCATTTCAGAAATGTTCACATTATCCTGAACCGTCCAAAGCAAAGCTCAGTGTATTTATAATGTTCATTGTCCAAAATGTTTGTCCTTTTATTATTCATTCTCGGACACACATTGTTAACAATATCATGGAACTTAAATTACTTGTGTTCAGAAACATATTTCTTAAACATTGTCTATTCTAGAGCTGTTGGAATCTTATACAATTCTCTCAAAATTTCTGTCAAAGCACTGGTTTATAGAAATACTGTAATTGCAAATAGTATTGACATTTGAAATACACATAAGGTTTAAAAATAACTGTTTATTTTGAACTGAATTAAGGTAACGAGAACAAGGAGAAACAAATTCCTGTTGTTATTTTAGCTTAATATATATAGAACACCATAATTTTATTTCTTGCAGTCTTGTCTTGTGCCATGGCTAGGGGGTGTGGTTAAAAAAACATACTGGCACTGCGTACTTAAAATATGCCAGTGGTGGCGTGTGAAACATGTAGAATGCCGGGCTGACTGCAAACCATAGATCAATGGTTACTGACCATGGTAAGCATAATCTTAGACCCTGATGTCTGTGATCCCAGCTAGCAGGCCCCTGCTCCTCGTATAGTGTGGGCACAGCGGCTGAGCTGCAGAGAAAACAAAGACATGAACTGACTGCTATTCAACCAACCTTTAGATTGTGCTTTCCTCACCTAACCTGCAGGTATATAAGCTGCGCAGCTGCAATTGATAGCTGTCACTAGGTGGAAATAATACCTCCTTAGGATGGGCACTTTATGTCTACCACTTAGTTGGCACAAGTTTGCAAAGGAACTATGTGCTGGGTAAATAGAGCTACGATTCAACCAAATACTCAGCGGTGGTGTAGGTAAGTTGGTCTACTAGCTAGAGTAGGTAGTGGGTAGTGGTGGGTACAACTGAGTTAGGGTTAGGGCTTGTCCTAGGTCTGATAGGAGACAAGTGACCCTATGTAACGTTGATTGTGGGACCTTTGATCAAATAAGAGGGTTGTTAGAGACCAACCTGTGCTACGTCATCTTGTATAATAGGTTATAGTCCGTACAGCGTAAGTCTGCCTAATTTTAACATTCCTCTTTTGAGAAAACAGGATTCCAGAGAAACTGTTTTTCCAGGAAGTCAAGATGGTTTAAAGGTCAACATAATGGAGTTGCCAGACACTTTTCTCAGAAGAGAAATGTCAAAATAAGACAGACTATGAGTAGCTAAATCCTTTCCATCCCAGGGACTGACTGTAATCATCCTCGCCACCCACAGGGGCCAATGTTAGAAAGTAAAGGAGAGCAACGTAGGGACGACAGGTTACGGGAATGGCCTCGTAGACAAAGTCGGATGCAGTGCATGTACCATTACTTCGTCTGGTCCGGGATGAGTGGTTATGCTTTTGTGTCTTGCTGGTTTCGTGTCCAGTGTGGGTCAAATCTTGCTGAGTAAGAAATTTTGGTGACCACTTCAAGACTCGCCAAATTTCTGGTCCCTTATGGGTCTGACCTGACCTGGTCGGGTCCATGTGGTAACAGGCTGTGGTCTGCCAGTCATATGCTTGGTGTGGGCAGGAATGGTCTCATCAGATATAGCTTCAGACGTCTGCCAGTGCAAATAGATATAGTGAGGTGGTTGCTTTCACCACTTCCCCTCGAGTGTCTGCTTTAGGAGTGGCATGCTTACAGCGACCAAGGGAAATATGAGTAAATTTACTTTCACCTAGTCATAGTTCCCACTAGAATAGGGTCACGTGACATCACAATGACCCACAATGGGTGTGGTCCTGTGGTCAGATCACTAGCTTGGGGTGTGACCTGAAGGCTGAACGAGAGACAACAGAGGTGACGAGGGGATGAAAGATCTCGCAGTAATGGTGGGACCCAACTCTGAACGACCAAGACTAAGGTGGCCACAGCGATGGCAGGAGGTGGCACAAGGAGACAACAAGACACCCGGGAAAAGATTGTAGCAAATAAGTAACTCTATTTGATAAAATTTTATTAGATTGTGGACATACGCCATTTCTCATGTTTAGCTGATCAAACCTATGTTGAATGTCATTCAACACAGGTTTGATCAGCTAAACGTGAGCAATGGCGTATGTCCACAATCCAATAAAAAAAAATATTATTGTAAACTCCCATTGCAACAAACATTTAAAAATCTCAATTCTATTTGAGTACTAAAGAACCACACATTATTTCATCCATATAAATTTGATAATGTGACACTAAACTGTCTCAAAATAATAATTTTAAGTGGCAGAAATTCACCCCATGCTGTCACAATATAATCCTGATTTATGGTATAATATTTGTAGACATTATTTGTTGATAACAAACTTTTAAATGGCTGTGTTAACTGGTGTTCTGTCTGTCTGTAATGCTTCTGGTGATTTTTTACATTATATCTATTATAGCCAGAATTTTGCAGTCAGCATGCTAATTTCTGATGCCCAAACCTTGGAAAGCAGTGTGTTGTTTGTACTTGCATTTAGCACTTAGATTTGAGAAAATCTCAGAGGATTTCAGACGGCAAAATTTCTTCTTTAAATACTGTAGTTGATATTTTGCAGTAGACACAACATATTAGATGGGAATGATTTTGAAACTTACCATCTTTGCGAAATTCCTCCTGCTAGCTTTATTTGCATCACTGTACACATTTTCTTGGTATGAAACTTGAAATTTCAAGATAGTATTTGTCTACTTGAGCAGAGATTTACATTGTTGTATAGAAATTCAGTTCATGTGATGTATATAAAAGTGTGGATGATTTTTACAGACATGAATTCCACAAATCATGTATAGACCCTTGGCTGCTAGAACATCGGACATGTCCCATGTGCAAGATGGACATCTTGAAACATTATGGATTTGTGGTGAGTATAATATGAATGTTGTGGACGTGCATGTAGCTTACTGCACACTTCAGCATGAACACTCTTGTACTCACAGCAAACGTTGTAGCTGGTTGCTTTGTACAGTCCTCATGTAAACACTAAATATTTGAATGCTAGTTGTTGAGTGTACATTCCTTCAGCTCCTCAGGTTTCATGTCTACTGTACTGCTTTGTGTGTTCACTGCAGCAGGCAAAACTGACAAAAACAATAAGCATGAGGCATTTTCAGTTCAAGTTATTTTAATTTCTATCATCAATAGGCTAATTTGTTCTACTTTTTGTTGAGTGAAATGATGTAATTTTTTATTAGCACTTTGTAGCAAAGTTTTCAATGCTCGTGAGTCATTAGAATGAGGTGAATATGGAATAGTTCTGTAATGGAGAGGGGAAAAAGTGGGAGAGAGGGAGACTAGAGATCTTTGAGAAAACCAGCTAACCAACAGCATGGTCCTGCATGGTTCCCAAATGCAAAAATTCAAGTCAACCCCAATGGGTATCGACCTTGGGTTGCCTTGGTTAGAAATGAACCAACCACTGCCCCTTAAGTGTTATAAAAAAGGGTTCTCACAACAAATACTGTACTTAAGAAGAGTATGGGGTTGATAAATAAAAACTAAAATCACCAAACCTAGACAATGAAGTTAGCCAACTTTATGAGCAAACATTTACCCAGAATGATGCATTTATCAAGCATAATCTGTAGCACCGCATTTACTTTTAAATGTACAAGATTTTGGCATCAGCGATTGTTTTTTTTTTTTTTTTGCAAACTGGCATCAAGAAACAGAGAGGTCCTTCAATTGAAGTAAATAATTGCTGTTACAAGTAATACATGCAAGCAATGCCGTGGAGGGACTGCTAACTTATATCATAAATACGATTTTTTTGTTCATATTTTACGCGGTTCTATACCAGTCATCCGATTGCAATGCAATTTTGGTGAGTTTTTGCATGCAAGATTTCTGCAAAAATAAACAAATTTGGGCTGGGAGGGCAAAATGAGGTAGAGGGACAGAATAAGATATCCAAAAAAATTTGTGAAAAATAAACTTTGGTGAGTTGTGCGTGTGCCCGCAAAGGTTTCTGCCAAATTAGTTTTTTTTTTCTGGTAAGCAGGGGGGCAAAATGGAGTAGAGAGGCAGAACAGGACACCACAAAAAATAGTGAAAAAGAGTAATAAAATAAAATATTTGGTGAGTTGTACATGCATCCATGAAGGTTCCTGCAAAAAAAATTCTATTTTTTGGAGGGAATGGGGTTCAAAAAAGGGTATAGGGGTAGAACGGGGTTGCCAAAAAAACCTTTCATTAAAAAAAAATTGGTGAATTGTAAGTGTGCCCACGAAAGTTTCTACCAAAACAGAGTATACTTTGGGGGAGGTAGGAGGAAAAACAGGGTGCAGTAACAGAACAGGGTACCCAAAAAATTTAGCGAAACAATTTTCCTTTTCAATATGTTTCTAAACCGGATGTTAATGACCTTTAACATCATTTTGCACTATTTAGTATTTTTAAAAACTTTTTTTTGTTTCAGAAATATTATTGCATTTAATTGAAAAACCCATGAACGAAGTTGTGGGTACCAGCTAGTATTGTACATAAGAACTGGAATCTTGTGAGATTTTTGTGTGGTGTGTTTGTGTGTGATTTGTTTTCTGTTATACTTATCACTCAGCTTTTGCTTCAACTTGTTAGTCGTATTTAAGTGTTTCTACATGGAGTAATATTTTCTCTATGCAAATTTGGATGTATTAAAATTTTTATGCTGATTTTTATACCAAATTCTGCATACTCTGTAAACATTGTTACATGCTTTTTTATACTTCTTTTTTGTGAAATACATATGAAGTATGTATTTGTGACGGTACTGTACTAAATTGGTTTGTATAGCCAATGTTAGGCTTAAGGTAAGGTCTGAAAACAAATTATTCACTGCATTAGAAATATACCTACATAGGTACTCAGCATTGTGTTGTCAGTTAGGCTATTACAGTAAAATGCCTCAATTTTATGCAGTCCAACTTTGTAATCTTGGAGTACGTTTCAAATTTTCTACTGTTTGTGTGTGGTGGAAGCATATGTTACATGGTTGTTATGCAGACCTCAGTGTGTGTGGTACACCAAAGTGTCTGATACATTGTATTTGAACAAAGAGCATTTAGAGTTTTTCACACAAACCGTCATTGTTCTGGAAATGGCATTCCAACGGGTCTGCAGTTAAGTTAACTGTTGATTATTAAAGGCTTGTACCGTACTCTGGAGGAAGAAGTATGTATGGCCACATTATATATAACAGATCTTTGTAGTTAAATAATTGCTACCAGTTACTATTTGGCTTTTGAGTACCTAGTTAATAAATGCTAGATAAACAACCTTTGAATTCATGTGTTATAACTGTCCTGCTTCATAAAGAAAAATATTGATACTGTATATTGCCACATTTCGTTTGGAAGTTTTTTATTTGAGGATAAAGTTGTTAGCAGTTTTTAATCATTTTCAACATAAAAAGTAAAAGTTATTTTAAAAATTACTAACAATAGGATTGTTACCTAGATTCTGCATTACGTTTTTCATTGTTCATTAACTGATTCTTCTGAAGAAAGTTACAAGTTTTCAGTTGCTGGCCATTCCTGATATCTATTAAGTATCTGCTCAAAGTAAAATGTAATATTTTTTCTAAGCACGTATATAAGATCATTTTCAAAATTTCAATTATGAAAATGTGCCCCTGTAAATGAGTAGCCAGCAAAACGTAAGCAGCAGTTTCATTATGACTGCAGGAACTCAAGTTGAGCACTCTGGGAGAAAGCTTCCGTAGACTTCTATATAATATGGAATGCAAGTATTGTACAGAGATCTTGGACTCATCACAATGAAAAAGGAAGTCCATCTTGAAAGCCTGTCATTTAATTTACAATTACCACCGTACAGACTGTTACAACTGGGAAAAATAGGTAGATAGAAATTTTGTCTAAACTGAAAAATATATTATTAACCAATTTCTGTTAATATAAATCATTATTACCCATGAGTATTTCTATTCTGATCTATACAATGAAAGGCAAGAAACCTATCCTTCACTTAGAAGAAGTATGTCAACTTTGCTTCAGTTTACATTGTTATAGGTTATACAAACCATTCATTTATACGGGCTGATTGATGTTTATGACCTTGCATAATTAATTAACTCCGCACTATGTTTGGCATAGAGATCTCCACACATAATACTGTGCTTACATAAATGTGGGTTCACTGGTGTTGTAACAGAGTGGATAGCATCAAGGTTTGGTTAGGATTTATGACATTGCTAACATACCAAGAGCATTAGCAAACCCCAAGGGTACACCTCCAGTTGCAGATAGTTCTTAACCACTGAAAGACTAGAAAATGAAGTAATACAGTACTTTTTCAGTTGTGCTTGAAGTGATGGATTACACATAACAGAGCTTAAGTGAGCAACAAGGAAGACGTAAAATGTTGTTTAAACTTTGAGCTGATTGAGTTGGGCCGAGCATAATATCTCTGGTAGTTTAGAATACATTGGTTAAATCACCTTATTGTGACAACTAGCAGGGGGTCACATGACCATAATATGGCTAGAAACACAGCACTCTTACTGTCTTTGCTGACTCTGTTGGCCGAAGAGCATGCTGATTTAGGAATGTAGGAATAATTATATCGACTAATTTTCAATTTGTGGCTTGTTTATTGTACAAAGAAATTTATGGGTACAATTATCAAAGGCCTGCATAAAATACACAGAAGTGCGAGTCCTCATTTGTGAGCGTGGACATTGTTCAGACAGACATGTGACACAATTAGATCACAGTACACGTAAAACTATTCACAATAAAACATTGCAATGTGGAGTTACTGGATGATCAGGTGCACGAAAAATATTTAGGCAACCTACGGACATATATTGACCGCAATTTAAAAATTTGAGCTGTCCAGCTAAGTTATAAATTCAAACAGTGTGTCCATTATTAAATTTAAGCAGTGAGCTATCAGTAGTGAGCAGAAAACTTGGAAGGGGATGAATAAAACAAAAAAGTTTCTGTAACTCTTGATTGGCAGCATTACATTTAAAGTTATGGCAGAAGTTGTGGCTTCCCTCATGGGAATATGTCAGTCTGGCTCACATGTTGATCAACTGGGGTAAGAAAAAATGGTATTCCTCTTTGGCCAGAGATTCTTAGATTATGCAATTGCCATCTCTCCTCATGTGCATTAATAATGCACAAGAAACAGAATAAAGTGACCAAAAAAAAGCTGCATTTACAAGTCAAAACTTGTGGCATGAGCATTTACACAAATAAAAATAAAAATATAAAACACATTCATTAATACTAGAAGGCTGAAGCTGTTGTAGACGTTGTCTCTACTGCTAAAATATTAGTTACATTAGGGAAAGATATTGAGTGAAATTATTACCTAACATATTTATGTACATGTCTTCTGCTAGGGGCCGCAGTTAGCGAAGTGACTAGTTTACTCGCCTCCCACTAGGGCGATCTGGATTCTATTCCTGGTGGGGTCTGTCCCCAGATTTTCGCATGTGGGAATCTTGCCACACTATGTTACTGGTCGGTGGGATCTCCCTTTTTCCCTGCCCCTTCATTCTGGCACCGCTCCATACTCACCTCGTGTCACTCCTCATCAGTGCTAAATACCTAGATAGTAAGCGCTGACCAAAATCTCTTCACTTCACTTCTGCTCTGTAACAGAACAAGACAAAACTCTTTATGATACAGAACAAATAGTACCGTTGAAGTTCAAACGTTTATGCATGTATTGGAACAAAAGAACTACAGTAACATTGAAAGTGGCAGAACCATGTTCCTGGGACTTTATTTATGGGGAATTGATGAGGCAAGAACAACACACACACTATAACTATACATGCTTACAGACCTGACACAAACTAATCCCAATACTTCTTACTTAACGTTACACCGTGTGGGCATATGCCATCTATGTGAGTTGGGCAACAGTGTGTTATATTTTGGGCTCGTTGTTAAAGTGTTGATCAGGCGATATGGTGCAAGTACATTGTAGTCTCCTTTTCCCACCTGATTGTTGTCTAGAATGATTTTAACCATAAGTTATTCATGAATGAAATGATGTACTGGCCATTTAAACTTACATACTTTTATAAGATTACCGTATCCTTCACACATTTCTGGTAGAGATGAATGGAGTATAATATCTTGTTGATATTGGTGACATTTCTGAACCACCTCATCATCGTCATATAAAGATTTTAAAAAGCTACATAAAACTAAAATCAGGATAACTGGATTATGTCTAGGAATGAAATCTTCTTAAATGTAGGGTTCTAAGCTACAGATCAGGTCGTATAAAGCAGGGACTCATTTTCCAAGCCTCTTTGTGCCTTTTGTAACTAATAGTAGTCTGAGGGAATTGTATGTTTTAACAATTTATAGTAATTATAAGTATCATGTTCCTATAGAGTGTGTCCATTTTTGACCTACTTTTAAAAGTACCAGGAAATGAAAATGGAACGTTACGGAACTCTTATTCTAGGAGATGAAAATTACATTCACCCATTCACCAATTAGTTAATTTACTGTTTTATTTCTCTGTTTCCATCCCATATTATGTTTCTTGTATACTATTCTAAGTGGCGACATAACTGAGCTAGGGTTTTCACTGGTATCAAATAATGTTGTCGAATAACAAGTCAAACAAATCTGCCAACGTTTCTGACTTAATGAGAGGTATGTATATGTTGTGTAAATTCAATGATGCCCATCTGAGGGCTGAAAGCTTCCAAAGTAGAGTTCTCGTTTAGTTTTGTGTTGGAGCAGTGAGAGTACTGAATGACCTCGGAGACCTAGATTATTGTAGCAGAACAGTGAAATTAAAGATTTATGGAAGCAATAATAACTTTGCTGAAACTTGAAACAGTCACTTCTTTACAGCATGTAGTGTTGCCAATATTACAGTTAAGTAGGAGATTGGTGTTTGTGCTGCAGAGATGAACACTTAGTCATAGTACGTTGTCGCTCCTCATGATTGCTACCATAACGTATGTGTGCACTACATATGCAAGTGTATTAATATATACATGCATGTTTGCTGACAAATACTGTTGACAAGTTGGTTGTCAAGATTTTACTCCCTTTTCTATAAATAGATTTATAACTGTTTATAGTACTGAAATATATTATATGAACCTCTTCCTGTTGGACATTGTAATCCTCAAAGTGTTTGTTTCATTAACAGTTCTAATTAATTTTTTCTCATGGTTGCAGCAAATTAATACATAATGAGTACTGAAATACTGATTAACTTAACACAATTTTTTTTAGCACTGTTAACGTATAAAATTCCTACTGAAAAAATAATTAAGGAGTAATTTTTGGTTGCGTTGTAATGTCTGAAGGTTGGAAGTGTTTGCATCAAAATGTACAAAAATAATGAGCTGTGTTAATTAATACTTGTATTTCCTTCTTTTGTTGACAACACTTTATCCTAAATATCCATTTGTGTACTATGAAACATATGAGTTACTATCATAACACTAATTATTCAGAACAGAAGTTATATGTGCATGCACACACATGAAGGAATCATAATATGTTTGGTTCCAAATAATTACAAGCGGCTTTGCTAACTAGATCTCGTACACAAACTAAAATTCCACAGAGCTGATTAGTTCATGAACAAATATTTAGCTGCGCACATTTTCACCTGTTCTGTTTTAATCATTATTTATATTAACTTACTCATTTTTTATGCTACGTACTTAGTTATAAATAATGAAACTGTCACATACTTGGACATTTTTTGGAATAATTCATTAAATGGTTTCTGATCAAACTTCACCAAAATGAGGTTCGGAAAGTAACAGTTTTTAACACCACCAATAAATGTGGAAGTTTTTATCTCCCAGCAGTTGGTCTGCCATACTGATTCTTTATTTTGTATGTTAGAATGTTCGAGGGTTCTGATTGACGTTCTGTTGAGCGCCAGACAATTCTTCTCAGTAGCATCTGAGCACAGAGATAGTAACTGAAGTCCACATATTGATTTGCAGTACTTCTGTAATTAAAGACTAAGGTTTTTAATTTCTATGGATTTTAATCTTAGATTTTCATGAAATGAGAATTATTTTGCAAAATTCATTGTAATTAATGTGATTTACATAACTTCAGTAGTTGCATTTAAAAAAGATTCTTAATGTACTCCCTATCATGTTTTATAGTATTCTTCCAGCTGTTCACAGTAATTTTGTATTATTACCTGTGGTGGCCAGTCTATGAGGTGTTCTGAATATATCATTCTCTCTCACCCCCCCCCCCCCACCCTCCTATTCTCCTTGGTTTCTTTTTCTTTGCAACCTCTCAGTGACCGTAATTTATGCTCAGGGATGTAGGTCTCTTGTGCTGCGTATGATATTAACAGAAAATACACTACATTACAAGGAAATCAAGTAATTTTATTCTATGAATCTTAGAAAGCTATGTAGTCTATAAAATTATTTTAAAAAACATTTAAAATTATGCACTCTAGTTTATAGTTTTGAGTGCCAGACGTAGGGAAGGGGAATACACCCGAAGGGAGAGAGGCAGCACACACGACGGCCATATCTCAAAGCACTGGATTGCGCATTTAGAATGAACATCAGTGTTCTTAGTCCAGGAACCTCCAAAGCCTCTCACAAGCATATAATGTTCATAGGTGGGATTCATCCACAATTTCCAATCTTGATATGACTGAAAGTTCATATAAGTTATGACAGAAAACTCCACCTCACATCTCTGTGAAGTTTTATCTTCCTTGTCAATTCTATCAATTTGGTAATGGTATCATGTGTAAAACACAAAATATCCCTTTGGTTGTCAATAATTCTCATATTATATTACTGATGTAGAACACTAATGCTCTCCTGCAAACAACTGCTAGATATGCCAAGTAAATGACATAAGTAGAATAAATTACATTCACTTTTGAGTCAGAATGGGTTATTTATTATTCTATAGTAGTAGTATATCACATTAAATCTTAAAGCAAAAGGCTTTTCTTTAGAGTTTTGTTCATAACAATGCTTCCATTCAATGTATTGTCATTACTGCAGTGTTCTGTAATGAAAATAACTAAAATGAAAACAAATATAACATTTTTGCAATACCACAAACCAAGTGGAACATAGTACCATATATGCTATTGGATTAGTGAGAGGAATGATGTACGTTCCAGCGCAATGTTTTTTTTGAAAGTGCACAGTGAACAGAGAAATTACATTTTGATGCAACTTCTGATCTTTGTAGGTGGTTATAACACTGTGAAATTGATATGTACATATTGTAAATGGTAGAGTGAAGATATGAACTGATGTGTTGATGGGTCGGGCGTGGGATTATTCTGTTAAAGGCGAAGTGGCGGCACAGAGAGGCACACATACATACCTTTCATGTAAGTGTGTATATTGTCATACTGGATATACTGTTCTGCTGTAATGCATGGTAGCTTTCAGGTGCTATGTGGTGACGGTCAACGGAAGGCAGCACGCTTAAGTTTCTGCATCTCTGCATGATCTTTACTTCACAGCTAATCTTTATTATCTTATCTGATATTATTCTGGTGCATGATTGACTACCATGTGGGAGAAAATTTGTTTTATTTAAAAGGTGCCTGGAATGTAATATTTCATAACACTTAACATGATTCATAGGATCTAATATTTACACTCTCAAGATGTATTTGTAGTTGTATACTCGCTAATTAATACTGACTGTATATTAACAGTGCCGCAGTGGTTATGGGGATACTTGTATGATACCTAGTTGTAATTTTATCTTGCCATCTTAATCTTATTTATGTTTTAAAAAATTCACATAAAACAATACTGTATTAGTTAAATGATATTTAACTTGGTGTGCATATTGACTTATGTTAGTAAACTGAATTATTAAAGGTATTCCACTTAGACTGTAGTTTCATGATGTAATGTTATAAAATTTTTGTTAAACCATATACTGTAGTTCACATGCAAATTTACAAAACTGTAGTTTATTTTGGTACATGATTTCAGTACCGAAGTACTAGTGTATACCTACTGTTTTTTTTAATTCTGCCAATAAGAGCTAAATGGAAACATTATTATATTCACTTGTGTATAATTGTAATACATATGTAACTTCAATGCAATACTTGTTGACAAGTGTAGATGTGCAGCAGCAGCAGCTACTGAAGACCTATGTACACACACTACGTTAATGTTGTTGTTGTGGTGTCACAGTTCACGGGCAGTCAGGAGAGCATCCTTCACATGGACATAGAGGAGGTGGTGAGCCCAGACAACCTAGAAGCCATGCAGCACCGTGCTGTGTCTGCGCAAACTCCGTCCGGACATCAGGTAACTACTGCCCTTGCTGCAGTTCACGTAGCGAGTGGTCTGTTGTGCCACACTGTCGACACTGATACACTAACTGTTCACTGGAGTGGAACATTAGTTTATGCTGGCAACTACATAGCATACTTTGTAATCACATTAACCGGTGGAAGATCATCAGGGACCGCTCTGGCTCCTGCTGCAAGTCCCAACAAAGACAAATTAGTCAGCTCTCAACATGCTGAGGAAGTTGTAGTATTGTTACTTCATAATCATGAAACTGGGTAACTAGTTATTTGTGGGCACACTACAGCCTGAGCCAATCATTTTAATCTGATCAGGCTGTCCAGTGTTACAATTTATGGTATAAACAATAATACAGTTATCATTTAGTTATGAATAACTTAATTTACTTTTATTAGACCAGTACTCGTCTATAGTATATCTCTAAGTAAAAAATATATATATATACTTTTTCCTTAATTTTTCAGTGCCTAAGTTAATTAAACCAACAAAAAAATTTGTATCTGAGATTGGCTGTATATGGGTTCGATATACTACAGGAAGTTGCCGAGTTACGTAAGGTGCAACTTAAGCAAATTTGCAGCTATGTAATCATAATTTTTAAACTGAGATGCATCAGTGTGATAATGTGGGACTAGGTGATGGCTGATAACAAAACAGCTTGTGCGGCACATGTGCGACGCTCGCCATGTCTTTCTCTCTATCTTTTACCTCACATTTCATTGATCCTTATCCTGGCGGTGGCGAGTGAACGAGCATCTAGGTAGCCAGTCTCCACAGCGCGGCGGTGGACAGCACAAGAACTAATTCACAGATAGTGCTTTGCGTCTCCATTAGAATGCGCTGCAGTGCAGTGTTCTCTCTTAATTAATTCTATTACCGATAGAATGCAGTGGTGTGCAGCGTGATTTATACACTCGCGTCCCGCATGGAGGTATTACCTCCATGACGTCCCATGATAAAACAAGCGAGTTTATAAAAAAATATGTAATATTATTTATGCAGAGTTTTTACAACGAGTTTATTACAGTAAACGTAAATAATATATTTCTCTGATGCTAAAGAAACGCTTGAGTACAAAGTATTTTTAGCGAGCAAACCAGCGAGTTTGGTTCACGAGCGCAGCTGCATACAAGCTACAATGGCCACCGCAGTGCGTATTTAATAATTATTTTACCGTTGTCTCGCAAACTTTTAATTTAGTTTTCATTTGAAAAAATTTTTTTTTACAATTTTTCATGGGAATTTTTTTAAATTTGTTGGTGGAGCGGGAGGGAGAGAGACAAAGAGATTGACGGCTTGGCAGTGTTATTCATCACTGCTCACGTGTTGATGGTGCGCAAAGGCAGCCTAACTCACAATGCGCATGCTCGCCGAGCATTGCACTAAAAGTTTTTTTATGTAATTTCCTTGATTTTTTAAATTTTTATTTTTCACGGCTGTGGCTTAACCTGTTGACGGTAAATACGTTTTGTTATTGTTTTGAGCCAATATACTTTTTTATATTGTAACGAAACATGCCAGAGGATTTAACCTTTTTTTTTTGGGGGGGGGGGGGGGGGGGGTTGGGTGAAGTCGTCGTTAACGAAACATCATTTAGAGTAAACATTTTCGGGTCCCATGGCATCGTTAAATCGAGGTTCTACTAATTACAACTCACTGAAACACATTTCTAGCACAAGTAAGGAGGTCACTTAAATGTAATTCTGAGCCGTACAACACTGCAAGCATCATTATCATACACATATACAATATCTGTATTCTTTTTGTCTAAATGACGTTCACACAGAAATGATGTATTATAGTCCCATAGAAAGTGAGTTCATTTGAGTCCAACCAGTGACTCAGGCGTTACAGGAAACAGAGAGAAGTGGTCAGCTGAAAAGTCTGTAGTGTGAAACCATTCCAGATCATCCTAAATGTGAGGCTAGTGTGTTAACAATTCACACATTTTAAAGTGTTATTGTTTGCCCTTCACTTTTGACAAAATTTGAAATTTGAGGTATTGCCGAAACTGTTCTTTCTATACTGGCCTCCTCTTATGTACAATATAGCCAATTAAGTATAAACACATGTTCGCCCAATGTCAAAATGATATAAGTTGAATGTGTAAATGAACCAAACGGATATCAAGAAACTGCTTCAGTCTGACGCCCACAAAAGAGAGGAAAGTATCATTAATTGTTGCTGTGATGGTAAGAAGTTTACCACTGTTCCTGACTGCTGCCAACCCCTTACTTATGAAACTCAGCACTCTTGTGTTTGTTGGCGTGATGTAATACTGCTCATAGCATAGCATAACATAACGTAAGATTATGGAAATGGCATTTCATCATCTATCCAAAAGTTCTTTATACAAAATTAACTCCTTTGTTGCTCACGTCTTATATCTGCCAACTTCTAGACAGAGACATATTCCTGGGTTTAGGGAAACTGGGCCAATACCATGGCCTCCATGGTTGCCAAAATTCACTCTGCTAGGCTCTTTAAGGAGTATTATGTGAAAGTTGGTTGTGCTGAGCTTACTGCATATCTTCTAAAGCTGCTGCATAGCGTCAGACATGCTGTTGCTACAATCACATTGGATATATTATGGTGCACTTAGAAACTGAATTTCCATTAGTCATCCAATGTAAACTAGGTGCGCATGTGTAAATTGTGTGAAAAAAACTTTCATTCTTTGTGACTATCCTTCACTAATTATAATTTAAATACAAAAAAATGTATCCAAAGTTATAACCTCTTTATTTTTGTGACACTCTGAATGTTCTAACTTTCAAATATGATTGTCAGAACTACAGTGTTTATTATCGGTAGCTAGATTGGGCTAAAAGTTTAGACATTTTTTTTACATCGTTATGCCCTACTCAGGAGCTCGATTGAACCTGTTTAGCTGATGTGTTGGACTTATTTTCCTCCCAAAATCTCTTCATCCTCTCACTGAGCTGGTT
Organism: Medauroidea extradentata; assembly: GCA_003012365.1. Taxonomy (NCBI): domain Eukaryota; kingdom Metazoa; phylum Arthropoda; class Insecta; order Phasmatodea; family Phasmatidae; genus Medauroidea; species Medauroidea extradentata. The sequence continues at coordinate 25,707 of PNEQ01001621.1, read as the reverse complement.
CCTACGTTTTTCTGTCCAAGTTATGGTGGCTCTGTTGTTAGGTTTGCCTTCAAATTGGTGATTGCCGATTTTGGTTCTGAAATTACATTTGTCCCGTACAGTGTCTTCTGAGATGTTGATTTCCTGGAGATTTGTTTCAATTTCACGAAGCTAGCTGTTCTTAGTTTTTAATGAAAGGGCCAGGTTGAGAATTTTTTAGTTAGTCTGTTATTGTTCATTCTGATAATGTGTCCATAAAATTTCAATCGTCTTTTACGAAAAGAGCAAGATATTTTTTCAGAATGTCAATATATGTCCCGGGATGATTTTTTCCTCCATATTCCCTCTATACAAACTGGGCCAAAAAGTTTTCTTTCTTGTTTCTTTATGTCCTTGGTTAAAGATCCGCCGCCAATGATTAAGGTTTCTGATGCATATAACGCCGCCAGTTTGATTACTGTATTATAGCGTCTTTTTTGCTTTCCGGATACTTATATCTGTTCCAAGTGATCCCGTAAGCTTTTTATAATTTTGAAATTCTTTATTTATTTGCTTCACTGTTCAAACTAGAGGGCTGAATAATTTCCCCAAATACCTATTTGAATTGGTTCACTTGAAAGATTTTGCCGAATTTAGTTATCATAGGTAGGGCCCGGTAGTTTTCGCGAAAAGATTTTTGCAGCACTTTGTTTCAGTGTCTTGCATGCACACCTGCATCTCAGCTTTGTGGTCAGTGATTGGATGCCGCAACACCCAGCATGTGGAGGTTAAACCCACAAATTACAGGCGCGATGTGTGGCAGTTATCCATATACTGATTGGCACAGTCAAATGAATAATGACTTTGCACAAAAACACACTGCCAATACCCATGAAGTTGAGCTGCAGGTGTGCACGTAAGACACTGAAACAAAGTGGGACAAAAATCTTTTCGCGAAAACTACCGGGCCCTAATCATAGGTTGTCCATCTAAGTGTGATGAAGCTCCTTCCATGTATTGAGTTTTCTCACAAAAGATTTGAAGTCCCATTTTGATGGAAATTTCATGTAATTTTTTAATGGAATGAATTGCTTCTCGCCTGTTATTGGATAGGATTACTATGTCATCAGCAAATGCTAGACACTGCAAGTGGATTCTGTCTTTAAGTAGTCTGCTAAGGGTTATTCCTTTAGTTTCCTTTTCCCAGATTTTGAAATTATTATAGATAGAATAACTCAGACATACTTAAATACAGAAGGGAATCAGCAATGGCTGGTTTTAAAGAACTATTCTAGAATTCACCTGAAGTGATTTATTTTGGACTGCCAAATTGTTTAGTTCTGAAGTTGGTCATTTTCTGAATAAACAGCGTGCCAACTGTCATTTGCAGAAACAAGCCACCAAAGATAGTTACACTGTCCTACATGTACAATTGGTATAAATATACTTGACCTAATCTAAATATGACAGTTTTGGATATGGGTGAACTTAAGAAAAAACAAACCTTAAGAAGTGTATTATTTTTATTACACACCCATCATTGCACTTTTTTTAATAATAATAAAAAAAATTTAATTTGTCTGGCCAAGAAAATTTGCTTTTAACAGACTAAGTAGAAATATTATAATACTCTCTACAAAGCGTGTAAAAATCTCATAAAGCACCAAAGGCATACATAGTCTTACTTAGTAATGTAAGTTAACACTCCATGCCGAACACTACTATGCTTGCTGGCTGCCAGAAGAAGTATAGTGCATTGCATACATTCATTTATACACTAAGGTACACACTTGTCTGCTCATTACCAACCTTATCAATACAACACAACTAAGTTACAACATTAGAAAGATACACAACAAGGGGTTTAAAAGAAATTGCAAAATCATTTAAAAAGTAAAGGACATGTCTCAATACTTACATAGATTATACATAGTATGAAAGTGCAAAAAAAAATTATAAAATGTAAATGAACATTCCAACCTAAGCATTTACTGCAAAACTTAAGTGAAGCCTGTGAGACACCCTTAATCTAAAACAATAAGATACAATACAATTAATAATACAATATCTACACCTACATCAAAAAGAAAACTGAAGTGTAAAATTGGTTAGTTTGAGCAATTCTTAACCCTTGTCCTCCCTTACATTTAACTTTTTTTTTGCTTGTCATTTTTAGCATCAATTTTAGTTATTTAACACTCCCATTTTTGGCACATTCAAAATAAATACAGTTATTATAATTGCAATCAAGCCAACATATCTATTGCACTGAACTGTGCAGAGTAGTATACAAAATCTACAGTCTACAAGCCCTTTTGTAGCAACTGGAGGTGGCATTATAAATGAAACTGTTACGTACAGTTTAGAGAACGGTGCAATTTTCATTTTTTTTTTTCCTGGTGAAGCTTCTTGAACAGTAATTCTAGTTGCACAGCTCCTAGTTTGAACAGGATGATGTTACTCAACCACAGGCAGTTTCGATGTGATGCCACATCAACTAGGATATACAGTAGAGCCCTGTTATCATGTTTTTCAAGGGACCTGTGAAAAAAAGTGTTATATGCAGGAAAATGTTATAAGCAGGAATCAATATTTTTACACCAGTAAAAGGATATTACACAAAAGTAACTTAAAATTTGATAGTATATGTACAGTGAATAAGCCTATAATGAGACTGAATGAGGCTATAGTTACTGTGCCATCAGAAACATGATGAATGCATACATTGTGTGTATAATAGAGGCTTTCCCACTTGTCTTCTGTAGGTTCATGATCGTCATCTTTAGGATCACAGTCTTTAATATCACTGTAAAGTACACTTATGATACATTCCCAGACATTAATTTGTTTTTTTTTTTTTACAGATATTTTTAGTCTACAGCTTAGTAAATTTAATAAAAATAATAGAGTTAATAAAAATTTTACCAGAGTTTTGGTTAATGTCTGAGAAAAAAGTGATGTTATATGCAGGAAAATGTTCTTTCCAGAAATGTTATAACAGGGGTCTACTGTATTCAGGATATTAAAGTCTGCAATGTAGATGTACAGTATATTTAACCTTTTCATACATTCATAAATCCTTGAAGACTAGGAAGAAAACACACTGATGCAGACATAATGATGAGAAGGCTGTAGTTACGTGCACAACAATGCACTGAGTAGCTCATCTTAGCAGACTGGACTTGAGGTCAAGCTGCAGCTGACTGCTTCCCATCTCCGCCAGCTGTAGGCTTGTGAAAACAACACAACACCACGGTATACACCACTTCCAACTGATATACATTCAGTGTCTGTAATTGGGGGAGGGGGAGAGGGGAGAAACCTTTGACAAAAATGATAAGATACTTGCTGGCTTTAACTCCTTAATTGTGACATTCAACTATAGTCAAATATACAAAACATTGCTAAACTGCGACATCAGTCGAACACAGAATTAAATGACTCTGTAAACACTAGATACATGGTTTTCTAGCTTGAAATTAACCAAAAATAAACTATTTACAAAAAACTGATTTTAAAACAAAATTCTTACACTTTTTGGCATTATTAAAAATTTTTATCTTGCAGCAAGAAAAGAAAAACTTTAAGGGCAAGAAATTACAATTGCACACATTTCAAATAAATGATTGAGATACAGAAACACGCTGCTAAATGGTAATAAATATACAGATCTGACAACGTAAAAACATCACATTACAAAAAAAAATATTTCTCATGTACTTACATATACACTGTGGTGTACTATATGGTGAGAGGAGAAGCAGGTACAATTGACAAAATTGTGTGTGTGTCTAGGCTCCTGGAGCGTCACCAGAGAGCCACAACAGTAGAGCGTCTTCACCGAGCCCCTGCGGGGAGCAGTACTTCCTACCCACTGCCTCCCGGACGGCCGAGACGAGGGAAGCCAGCGCCAAGTCAGCTGCCAGTTCAGTCGGTCAGTACACTCGCTCTCGATTACTTGCTCTCAGCACTTACAGTATACATGTACTGCTCTCATGTGTGTGATTTCATCTGCACAAGGAACACAGATCTCAAGAAAAAGTAGGGGTGGATATTATACCTTTAATCTGCTTTTATACTTAAATAATTCTCAATTCCAGTTGTTATTTTAAAAATGTCACTGGAGCTTAGAATACAAGCCATAACGTTTTTTTCTCTCCACATCACTATGTTCAATTTTAAACTGTATTTTAGTCGACCTCTTGATCAGAGTTGTCGCTGTCCAGACCAGAGGTGGTGGTGTGTAATTATATAAAACAGGCCGTTAGAGCATATTTCTTCAAAAACGACTAAAACAATGTCTGAGGAGATGGGTTGTGGTTGTGTTCTGCCCAACATTATCATAGTGCATGTTTTTGCCACACAGTGGGCATAATCCTTGCAAGTCATCGCAAGAAGCAGCACTGCAGGTCGGGCAGAATGAACGGCTGCTAGCAGTAGAAATCTTTGGGTGGCACATTTGTCTTTTTGTTGCATATCAAACCTGATCCAACCAACTCAATTCATGGGCGTGCCTGGCAGGGGGTGATGCCTATGAGCTGTATATTCAAAGTTTAGTTGAAAATTTTTAAATAGCCCCCTATTATGTAGTACCTTGAAATCAAAATTTTCCCGGAGGAGAATCACTGGACCTCCAGTCCCCCCTCCCCGCAACCACGATTTAAAGCAATGATCGGCATATCAACCACTGGACACATAGGTGGATCTAGAGGAGGATGAAGACTGCCCTGGACACTGGATTAGAGGGGACGCTGGTGGTGAAATGTAATTTGTCCACGCACCATAAAAATTAATTCATCTAAATTATCAAAACTTTCTTTACATACAACCATTACCCATCTGGGGTGTTTCTATGCACCACTTAATATAAACCTATTTTGAAGATGCTTCTCTATTGTATATATGACTACATCACAATACATTATATATTAAAATAAAAGTAATGACAGATTTTATGTATTTATGCAAAAATTTTATACTATTATTTACGTGAGTGCAAAACAATGTACCAAGATACATTTATTACTGTTGGGTTTACTGGGCTTATGAAAAAATGGGGGTGGAAAAAGCCTAGATCCGTCCCTGACTGGACATACTTGTTACCGCAAAAAACTAACTGCAGCGCACAACCAAAGCCACTCATTTTCGCTGCACAACAAAGAAACAGAGAGTGATATATGAGTTTTCATTATTTATTAAGTAATGGCAAAAATAATTATAATATAATTATAAATATGACAGTTGTATAGAATTTGGTAAGGGAACAAAAAGATAGGAGTTAATGTATTGTTTACATTTTTTAATGATTGAACATTGTGATTGTGTGCAGGTCTAGTTTTGGGCAACTTTCAAGATATTTTTTGTTTTATTCATTCCCTATTCTTTTGTAGTTTTTATAGTTTGTTGGGCATGTACAAAACCGTAACGTGAAAAAGTTTAGGTAAATACAAAAATATGATTTTTCTGTTATTTTACTGAAATGTTTGCCATCTTTTTCTTCACGAAATTAATTTTGTCCGCAGTACAAAAAAGTGTTTACATTCATACCATAATAGTAGCCAAGTCAGGTTACATGTGATTGTACTTGAGAATGGTCTGTTAATTAATTTTAAAAATTGATTCGCGCTAGTTTTTTTATATTCATACCAATGTTACTTTGTTGCTATAGACACTGAAAAAGAAGCTGGTTGGAAACTGGCATTGTAATATACGTAATACAGTAACTAAATGTGTAAGTCTATCTCATGTAAGAAGTTTCTGTCAGCTACGTATTTGTTTGAAAAATTTGTCCCAAACTTTTATATGAACGCCCTGAACAATGTTTGAATCAAACTGCAAATTACAACATTCCAGAACATTTACTGATATCATGATAGTAAAATTCTATCAGTTATGGTCAGTCACCTAAAAATTTCACAAACTTTAATACTGAAATAACAAATACTAAATCCCATTAGAGCTATACTAGTGTTAACGTGATTTGTGTAATATGTATTCATAAATTAGAACTCTTCTAAACTTAATTCTCTCAAAAAGAAAGAAAAGTATGCAAACATTTTGCAGACTCCTTCCAGGTTAATACGTAAGAAATTTTCCATTGTGGCTTGAAGTTTGATCTAGTTTCTTCACCTAGTAACTTCATCTTATTTAATTTCAGAATCGTTTTGTTTTGCATTCTTCTCCGTGTACGGCACCCTCCTGTGGGACTCGGACATCCCAGAGATTTAATTAATTGTTGGCAGCAACAAGCCCTTTTTGTAGCAACATCTAGCCACTGGTAGGGCATTAAGTACCACATTTGCCTCAGTAGTCTGCCTTCAGTGTTTGCTATAACTACATGACAGTTAACTTCTACCTGTACGTGTAGCTATACACACATGCATGACCTAAAGACTACACCAGCTTTAATGTTGATCTGTAGAGCACATCTGCAATGTTAGGCAAATATTGAATGATAAAAAGCTGCTCTTCATGACACAACACTCCTTCAATTTTTTCTACTTACTTTGTTCTAATCCACATTCCTCCATTCTCAAGTGGAAAATTGAAGTAGTTTTCTTCAGGTCAAAATGATTTGCTGCTTGGCCAACTGTTACTTTTTTGCTGAGGAAATGGAAGATTCCTGAGAAAATCAGCTGACCAGCTGCTTCATCCAGCAAAATTCCTACAGGACCCTGGGGGGAATGGACAACTTGAAGTACACGCCCCCTGACGTCACCGCAGGGGAAAAGTACTGTGGGAAACAAAGCTTGTTTACAAACACGCTGATTTGTTAGTTGTGTAATGCGTCCTTACATAAAAGTTTGCCGGATAGCTTCAGTCGAGAGTTTCAAGAAGGAAGATATAATTAAAAAGTCAGATTCTCGAATAAATCACTTTAAGTTTAATGTAGTTTGTCCAAAAATAACTTGTTACAAAAAATTTACATTGCTGTATCCCTCGGGATAAGATGTCTGATGCAAGGTTCACTTTAGGCC
>PNEQ01001620.1:15122-25776 GCA_003012365.1 Medauroidea extradentata | reverse complement strand
GTCCCTGAACCCTTCCATACGCCTTGACCTTGGAAACAACCTTGTATAGTCCCTGAACCCTTCCATACGCCTTGACCTTGGAAACAACCTTGTATAGTCCCTGAACCCTTCCATACGCCTTGACCTTGGAAACAACCTTGTATAGTCCCTGAACCCTTCCATACGCCTTGACCTTGGAAACAACCTTGTATAGTCCCTGGAAGGGCCGCCGGCCACGAAAAACGAAGCTGAGCGAGTAGTACGTAGGCGTGGTCATTGAGTTTTACGACTACTAGATTGAGCCGTTGCCCCAGTTAGCTTTCCTTCCAGATTGCTCGTAAGGACGAAGTTTTTCTTAATTAATGTAATATCTGATGCTCATAATACAGTCATTTAGCCTTATTAAAGTAAAAAAGTTCACTTTAACTTTTCATCAGCGCTGACAGCGAATAGTACAGAACAGGACATTTTTTTCACTTAGAGATCCATTTTTCGTTATAGTCTATGCGCGGCCACCCAGAAAGAGTATCGAAACAATTTTTGTTGATGCACTGCGTAATGGTTGCTAATTGATAATGGGATTGAAAATTCACAAAATACGATATATGACCTATGTCCACGAAGAAACACACAAACATAGACTACAATTATGTTACTTAACCGTCAGCCAAGGATAACAGTACTGGCTATACACTGAAGGCTAAGTTTAGTTTATGTCAACCTCTATATGTCACCAACAAATAATTTGTTTCTGTAATGATTTAGTATTGCATTGCTGAAATCGAACTATCCTGTTGGCTTCACTTTTTCCCCAGAATTATTATATTGGGTTGAAACAATTCATATTTATTGTACTCCGAGTTTTGTTCCTATTGTTACGTTTTTAGAAAATGATATAGTTCTTTTTAGTTGTTATAGCAATTGTTTGGTAATGCTAGAGTATTTACGTAAAACGTACAGTATTTTATAACTTGTTTAAATGAGGGCTTCTTTTAAAATATGTGAGACTCGCAGTCTAAATATCAGGTACGGTTTTAATTTACAATGTATACAACTATTCCATTACATTTACGATATTCTTTACGGAGGGAGGCAAGATATATAATTATACATTCATGATTATTTATGAGCCACTCAATTTAGTTACGACGATGACAGTCCCACCTTTGTAATAGTGCCGAGGCTGATATAAGGAAACGTCAACGGAGATAGGCACGTCGTATATCTGGACGTCGTGGTGCGTCTTGGTAGTGAAATGGTCCTGGCGACGATATGGGGCAGACAGACCTCGTAGGTAGAGTGACACGCCCCTTTGTCGAACCCTGTGTGGCAACTCGTACCGCTGTTGGAGTGGGCAGTTCTGCCTTGCAGTTTGCAACAACTTATGTTTAATATTTTGGAATTCCTGGCCGGGTGACCTGGTTACTGATCGTTGTGTTAGAACCAGGGTTACGTGGTTCATAACAGTATGACACATAATGAAAGTAGATAATACCTGGTATCCAAACCGGGACTTTTGTGATTAAATATCGTCCATCAGCGCTCGTAGACAGATTGAGCGTTACGGATTAAGTGCACCCATATGGAACTACGCGCCTCATGAAATGTATGGAATTTGCGCACATATGTTTCAAATTATATATACATTTTTTAAAATATTTCAAATGGGATTGTTTGTACCTGGATAGAGCATCAAAAATACACGTACAAATATAAATACTAATCTATGCTTATTGTCAAAGAAATTGTAAAATAAAACTCGAGGTGTGGTTGCAAACCTACAGCTTAGTTTGCTCAACAAAATATAGCCTACGTGTGTGTGACATTACAAACAAAATAATACATTTACATCAACCAAATATTATGTTGTCGGGCGTTAGTATTTCGTTAAATGAACCACTTATTTTGCTCAGAGTTATGACTGTAGTCATTCAATAAGTATCGCAATATTTTCATGGGAATCTTAATTGCAATCATCGCACGTTACCTTTCTCAAATCTTCCCTTTAATCTTACAAATGATAGGCAATATTCAAACTGCCATAGTATCCCCGTATTTTGTATGATAAAACGTGTTAAATTAAAGCTATCTTCACACTCATGTAAACAAGGCCACCTCAAAACTGTACCAAAAAACAAATGGGTACGAGTGGTATGTTCCTAGGTTGAGTGTCTGCCATTAAGACATTGTAGGTAATGTACTGTATTATCTTGTAATATTACATTTGTCTTCTCAAAAGTAACTGTACATACGTTACGTATGTCACTGCAGGGGCGTAGTCGGGATTGCTTCCACCTGCTTTATTCTGAAAGATTTAATAAAAGAAGCCCTCAACAACAGATGTTATAAACAGCTTTAAATAAACACTACGAAACATACAATCATTCGGCCTCAAATGTAATTTATTAGAATACTATGAGCTTTAAGAAAATCGCATCCAGCTAAGTAAATCAGTTTGTATTTCCTGATAAAGTCTGAACCAAAACACGTTTCCTTGGGTTTGCTGAAAATCTTTTTAAGACTACATTTCAATGTCTCCTTTTTTTTCTTGTACAGTCCTTCGGTGCTCACTAAATAAGCATACTCCACTGAGATGTTCGCCTGTCATTGTCAACCATAACCAAGTTTTCGCTCTCTTCAAGGCATTGAACAACCTCTGTAGTCTATACTAAAAGTAGTGCAAGGCTGAGAAAGAGAGATGATCAATGCTTTGTTGATAGTAGGGTAAAATATTGCCACCAGTTTGCGAATTTCAGCTCTTTTAACTGCTCTTTGTTGTGCTTCTTTTCATTCTTCATTTTGTACCATTGTTCAGCCTCAGAATCTAATTATTGCTGTTTATAATAACTTGAAAATGTTTTCGCTTTTATCTTGAGGTTTAGAATAATGTGCCAACATGATAATTGAATGTAAAGCCGAAAATAGGAAAGAAGGAAAATGCTGTTCTCAGAAATGTTCCGTTAAGATAGATAGTACCCAGTCTAGATATGTGGATTATTAGTGGTATTTTCCAGTATTCTATACAGGGCTGGATGCTGAAGGGTTTGATCGGTGTGTTTGTATTCCAACTATTCTAGACACACCCAGCAGAACTCCAACTTTCTTTTTCCATCTTGGCTACATCATCAACCAGCTCTGTAATTATTTTCTTTATATCACATTGGTGAGATTTTGTCACTCCAATGATGTTCTTGGTATGTTGTGAACATAGCTGGAGGTCCCGACTTTTATATTACAGAGCATTTACAACATGTTCCAATATGTCAGAATACGTGGCTATAATATCAACAATGAACACATATGTGGTGGCAGCGGAATGTAGCAGTAGTAGTTGTTGTCTTCTAATGGTAACTTCTCCAAGCCATTAACAATACTCACGTTATCGCAATGTCGAAAATGGAAATACTTTTGTACTTTACAGACCAACGTGCCTCACAGAATGAAGGAATGTTTGGTGCAATGATTTTTCTCAACAACGACTCCCTAAAATCCTTATGATTGAAAATTGTTTTGCTAATTTATATTTCTAGAACAATGTTCAAGTCATTCACAACAGAGTTCAGTTCGTGTGAGGCATAGTGAAAAGCATGGCTTTCTCATTACTATTTTTAATCTTTTTCTCACCTCTGTTGTAGTAAGTTGTATTAATACCCCATCATAATTTTGACCTATACATTTCTGGGGTCGAGCCATCCTGCTTGCTGGACACAATCTATCACTGTGACGATTTTACTGGCGTTGGTGGCGGGAATCTTCCAAATCCCAGAAACTTCCTTTTAATTTCCATTATCTCACTCTCGAAAAATCACAAGTCGATTAACAACTGCTCCTTTTATTTATATCAGCTGTCTCGTCAGCCAATACACTAAAGGCAAATATGTATTCTTTGCATGTTCAATTTTACTATCTTAAATAATAGTCTTACATAGACTAACAATTTCTTTTTTAATTGTAAGTGAAATGTAGGTCGCATAATTTTTATGCTGTCTGTACCGAAGTGATGCTTCAATTCTTTATCATCTGCATCAATACAGAAATGAGTCAGAACTTCAAATACTGTTATAAAATTCTTTAACAAAAAATTTTCACTTAATTCTTGCATTCTATTAGTATGATTATCTGTTTCATAATCTACGTGTTTGCTAACAAATTACACTTTAAATAATGTAACAGTAATGGTTTATATGGTTTTATATTCCACCCAGGAAAAATTTATAAACAATAATTGCTTCATAAACTTATTTGCAGATTGCTCGTGTGCAGTAAGCAAATAGTCAAGTAAGTGTGTGTGGGTCAGTAGCACAATAATAGACTGAAATGTTACAAAGAACTGGAAGGAAGAAAAACATAGAATGTCTAACCTAAATTGATAAACAAAAGTTTAAATATGTGTGCTTTTGTATTACATACGTTTTTTTTGTATTATGTTAATGGCACGAAGCCAAGCATGTAGGCTGAATAAAATAGTTTTAGTTGTATACTGAGTAGGACAATATGAGGAGCAAACTTTCAAAACCAGACATGTCCACCTTATCTAGCTGTAGAAAAAAGTGAATAAACATTATATGTTATAGTACTAACTGAGAATAAGCATACCCATTTCAATGAGACGTGTGTTTTGTACGAAGTGTGAGTTCATACTCGTATGTAACACATCTGATTTATTTAGAAAGGGTATTTTACTCATTTTCGGGATTTTGGACATGTCTGGTTTTGAATGTTTGCTCCTCATATGTATGACATAGGTCTACTTGCAAGTTATGTTATGATGACTGATTTTTCTGAGTTAAAAATAATAGTAATAGGAAACCGGAAAATACATTGAATTTAACTATTGCTGGGTTCGTGACAAACATTAAGAACTGATCCATTCTTTCACTAAATTAATGATAGTGATTTTTTAAAACCTCGAACAAGAGTAAATTTTAAAACATTGTTGCACAATTTGCTTAAAAACAAAATTCACAGTTGTTTAAGCTAATTATGCAACTAAGGAATTGCCATAAATGACCTACTTTGTCAAATCTATTTCTGTCTCGTTGTAATACGTATTAAAATAAAATTGTTAACAAAACTCTGCAACAGTTTTCGATATCTGCTCTCGTTTATGAATAATAAACTATTATCAAGAAATAAGCAGAAATGATTAATCGTGGCCTTAATAGCTCCCTATCTTTGTCTCTTTGTAACGTATAGAACCAAAATAAACACGAATAATCATTAAGGGTTTGTTGGCACCATATCTATAAAAGTGCTCCATACAGACTCGTGGCTTTATACTAGCGGTATCTAGGGAATGGGAAACAACTTCGAGGCATATTTCGATTACACAGTTGTACGAAATATAAAATGTTTTGTTTTGCCAACCACTGACGAGGGTTATAAATGTGTATTGCTAAACATACGAGTTCTTGGGTGACTGGTTAAAAAAAAATCCGAGAGCAGCTCTTTATATGCATACTCGACATACCCTGCTGTGCGTCTGGAGTGCAAGAAATGAATTCCGCAAATAAAAAAATTAAAATGATATACTAAAGGGACTTTTAATGAGCACTTAAATGGCATTAAGGAGGTTGACTGCTCTGGCTGCCATACGGCGTGCTTGCTTTCGGTCGTGTATGTGGAATTCAGTAAACAACAGTACTTTTTTTAAATATCGACTGTGTACATGCAACGTATTTGAATGTTTAATTATCCGCATAGTGGTCTCTATTTTCCAACTGTGTTTCTAACATTAATTTCGTTTATATTAAACAGCAAGAAATGGCACTTCACAATCAATGTTGATCAAGGAGATCTCACTACACGACTTTTAAATGCCAGAAAGGCTTAAACCATGCGTTGAATTCTCTAATAATGTCTTAGAATTGAAGGTGCACGGCGTCAATTGTCATCGAGTCAATCCTACATAGTAAAGACTGCGGCACAGCTCAGCGTCTTGTGCTTAGGTTCGCACGCCTTGACCGGCCTGGTACTCTAGTTATGCTCTTACACCTCGGACCTACATAACACAATATGTAGCACAACGGCGTGTTGACTAGGAGAGTGACGTGTGTGTGTTTGTGGCGTGTTTCAGGACTACAGGGGTAGGTGGTACAGTACTGGTGAACGGACAACCTCGCCGTCTGGAGCAGTTTAGGCGGCAGTCCTGCTACATCGCTCAGGACTTCGCTATGCTTCATGTGCTGACTGTACATGAGACCATGATCATGGCAGCAGACCTCAAGTTGGGTTCAAGCCTCCGCTCAGCCTTCAAGCGTAGCGTGGTCAGTAATATTCTACCTTCCTCTCTCTCTCTCACACCGTTACACTCTCTACCTTTCCCTCACTGCTTTCACTATGCCTAAAGTCAAGTGGAGAGAGTTTGATTAGCACTTGAAAGACTTCCTCTTCGTAACACGTGTAAAGTGTATTCTTTTTCGTGCATATTTGTCAAATATTCATCCCATGTATTTGTTATAAGGAAAGCCACTCTGAACCACGCTTCAATGTTTTTATCAATACTGCATGCTTGTTAGATGCGTGTGTTGGAGGCCTCTCAAGATGGTAAACTACACTAGAGCGTTGTGCCCTCGCACTTCTTCACAATATATGTACTACACTTGATGATATGAAACATAGATTACAATTCTCGATGGCAGGTAAGGTGGGTACCGTGTGAACATACTTTGTTCATAAACCCATGTGTGTAAACACATTAAATGCAGCAGTCACGCACTGGGATCGCCAGTAGTAGGGCGATGCCTCACGACAAACCATATGTATTTGGACTGCGCTGACAAGCGACTGTATTCACTTCAATTTAAAGTTTGTTGACTTAATCCAGCGTTAATGTTTCCGCCTTTCCCTCTCTTTCGTGGGCTGATATACGTGTCTTCTCATCCGCAAAATATTAATATGAGCAAAGTATTTTTTGTTTAGGCTTCATGATCCAATTAAACTTTTATATACTGACATAAGCCAAAATTAACATTGATGCTTTCTTGAATATGCCCATCTGCCTCACGAGCTTTTGAAATTCTACGCATATGGAGATTAGTGTTCAAAAGTTTCTTTTTTTTTTTTTTTTCAAAGAATCGTTGATATATCATTATCTTGAACTCAACTGAATTCCGCGTGTTTTTTATTTCTATAGTATTTAAATAAAATAGTCTCAAATACGTTTTTTTTTTCGACCTCTTAAGGAGACATAGAATGTGTTGACGATAAATCCCCGATATCTGTGGAACCCATCGAGGCAGATGGTTACTATTCATTTTAGTATTTTGATTACGTAAATGACGCGTATATAACTTTCAGGACATTTGACAGTTCGACCACTTAAGGCTATGGTTTCGATCAAAGAAATAATACAGTTCTTTCCTCAGCCTATAGTTCACTCACATTGATTTCATACAAAAAAATTTGCTGGCTAATAGAATAGACAAGTTGTATTCAAATCTAAACTGCCCTAGATAACTCTCTAAGCAATGTTTTGTTAAAATTTGCCAATGAATATTGCTGAAATAGAAGAGAGTTTTAATGAGCAATGAGTATTTTATGTACATCGTAATTTTGACGAAAGTTGGTTTAAAAAAAGTAATTAATTAACCTCGCAGTGAATCAATGAAATTCATATAGTAAATTACTGTAAACATTCCAGCAGTTGGCTAATTGATGCGTAGTGCATTTTTAATACTAAGCCAAGTAGTTCAATTAAATTTAATTTTTAATACATAGACTAGCATTTTAACGAGCACTTAGAAGGAGCACGGATTTGACATGTCATCTGCAGGGCAACAAAAATGTCCCACGCTGGATCATATTCTTTGCCGATTTTTCCAAAACTAATTTGGAAAATGACTAACTCAGTGACCTTCGCGGAGTTAAAAATGATGGTACTGTTGGTTTTCCCATGCGATTGGTACAGCTGAACTTGCTGAAATATATTGTCAGTTATGTTGTTTCCATCGAGAAATGTTTTCTTGTCCGCGTAGCAATACGTGTGCTATAAGACATTACAGACACCTTTCAACACATGTGTGTAGTCGTACATGAAACTGCTAACTAAGATAACCCCAAGAAAGACTTAACTTGCTATTAATCACATGCTGATAGATTCATCATATCTGATAACGAATGTAATAGCGGTATATAACTGTCATTTAGGACCTGAAGAAATCTAACGTAACTGTGAAATGCAGACAATGCCGAGATTTTTCTTACTTTTACGTTATCCAACCACACTAAGCAATATGCATTTCATTGATCTAATATGATTTCTTTATTTATTTACTCGTTCACAGTGCCTAACAAATTATCTTCCCTTTGAATTTTCATTACAATAAACTTGAAACTTAGGTGATTAAATTAACCGGTCATATCATACATACATTATTTTCTAAAAGTGTCTGAGACACCGACATGTAGAGCATACAGAGTGAGTAAAGGCACAATAAATAATATATATAAAGTTACAAACTGTTATTCCCTTTACCACAAATTTACAAAATGTCCCCTTCTGACATGGCAAGCATCGTGCTTCATTCTCGAACATCATTGAGACACATTTAGCCCGTCGCTGTGAACTGAGCATTGCTCAGAATAACATCTGCGAATAAAACACATGTTTTCACTTCCAAATGTGCCATACCTCACTGAATGTATGTATTTTAACATATTATATATCTACATTACTTGAAAGTCATTGTTTTTTATTCTAAGATACTCTTTCTCAACTCACTAGCTTACACTCGTGTAGCAGCAGGTATCTTGTACTGCACGCCTTCTTGCATGAAGAAGTGCTAGTCTTAGCCATAGATAATGTAAAAAATATAATCGTGGCACGCAGGCCTGTTACGCTCGCAGTGATTTGCGTAATATCGCAAACGACTATGATCATCTACTGCGGGCGTTTGCTGATATCTGGAGGTCAGATGCAACATTTCATCTTGGAGTACTACCGTACTAAAACTAAAAAATGAACAAAGCCATTTTTTAAATATGGGAGTTTCATTTCATTAAACCAAATGACGGTGTAAAATTATGAAAAATTGGATCAAAGCTATTTATGTTCTTTCTCTAGCCTTGAAATAATTCCCGTACATACAAATAATTCCCTTCCGTGAGAACATGTACTAGTAACGCATATAGAAAAATATGTTAATATTTCTCGCGCAAGTATAAAAAATGTGTTTTGTAATTGGTACCCCTATTTAGTACTTTAATATTTTTTAAAAATAATTTTACAATACTTTGAAGTCATACACTTACATTTTCCTTAATCAAGTGAAACAGTAAAAGTGTAACATTAACCACTGTTACATTAGGCCTGTTATTGAATGAAAACAGGATTTTTCTCCATGTCTGTTGTTAAGTATTTAATAATATCTACTTTCACAATTAAAGTACAAGTGATAGGGCTTAGGAAAGAATGCATATTGAGAAGGTGGATATTAACCACTTGACTAAAATGTGTAATAAGGTACAGACAAGGGCAACATCTTATATAATCTTATATAAGGTCATAAAACAATCATGCTAACGCTGATTGTTTAATTGAGGAGTGTTATCGACGAAAAAATTGCACACCAGTTAAGATGGCTGCCTACCTTGAACACCGAGTAATAAACAGAGATTCGAATGTTAGAATAGTGTTTGATACCTGAAGTTAGTGATATCTGCTCAAAAATGTTTACACACATGTATACCTATTTCAGGTTCACACTAATCATTTATGTGTATTACTAGAGACTGCACGTATGTCCTGATACAAATTTAACAAAACCAGCAAAATATACCATTTTAATATCATAGGCACCTCACCCAGAGGTGGAAGCAAGACTTCTGATTGGTCGAGTGGTGTCTCCAGTAAGGTGGTATTAGCAGGTGGACACTTTTGGTACGAATAGTACCTAATGGCCATGAGGGCAGTGATTAAAAAACCGGGACAAAAATCTAAAAATCTGTGTGGTGTATTGCAACAGAAAATTTCATATACAAGCGATGATATATAAATGTTAAAACTGCCAGAATGAATGTTTGGTAAATGTATTAATTTGTGTTAAAAATAATTCAAAACCACTGTAAAACTAAAAAGTGAGGCCTTAAAACTAAAAATGAAATTATTTTAAAAACAATTGTTTAGAGAAATATTATGAGCAAAGTAAAATTAAGATCCTGGCTGAGTTCGGAAAATTTAAAAAATAAGATCTTAATGGACGTTAAATGAAATATTTGAGCTACAACTAAGAATAAACGAATATAATCCATTGAAAAGTAGTTCATATGTTGTTCCTCCACAAAAAGTTACAGATAAGCAAGCAGTTAAAAATGTTCATAATAATTATCAACAAGAAGTTATCAACACAACTGATAAGCCTATTTTCCTCAAAGTGGGTGCAAATTAACTCTGAATGTTAAAATCGTAATCTAGGAATATGAAATTAAAAATATTGATTTAGACATTTGATATACGAAATATATTAAATATAATTCAGCTTATTAAGTAATATGCGAGGACCCTGGTTACTACAGAACATTAATGTGAGGTGTTAAGTAATATGCGAGTACCCTGGTTACTACAGAACATTAATGTGAGGTGTTAAGTAATATGCGAGTACCCTGGTTACTACAGAACATTAATGTGAGGTGTTAAGTAATATGCGAGTACCCTGGTTACTACAGAACATTAATG
>PNEQ01001620.1:0-14122 GCA_003012365.1 Medauroidea extradentata | reverse complement strand
AGGTAGAACAAAACTGTCACTTGTACGGAATCAGTGAAAAACTGAAATTCTTTAATACAAACTTGAAGGGTCCTAATTACTTTGAGGCTTGTGTTAAAATGTTTTGTATTGTGCACTGTTCGTTAGGCTCATGAACAACATTGTCGTATGATTTTCCCATTTTTATTTAGTCAATATGTTTTAATGTATAACAGTAGTAACATTTTGCATAAAATATACAAGTAATAAACATGTTGAATACTTTGACATTTGTGTCAGACGTATAAATATGATTTTATGCCATTTTTATTATTAAAGTTTACTTGAAAAATAAAAATAAATAAAGAGAAGAAGGTTGGGTGGGGGGGGGAGGAAAGTCGTACTTTGGTCTTGTCGGTTTGAGTGAAAAAATCAGTTATACAAAATGAATTTTGGAAACCTTGAGTGTTCTTATGTTTTTTAAATAGTAAATTAATGAACTCTCACCTGAGCTACTTGGAATAGTGTCTTCAAAATCTACAGCTGTGGCACTGTCCTGTATTTCAGCAGAGTCTTCTACATCACCACTGACGCCAAAACCTACAACATCAGAAACCTCTTACGTCATTATGCCATTGGTGATCACGAGACAAAAAAATAAAAAGCTAATAACCTAAAAAAATTAAAATGAAAAAAACTTATTTGTTTTGTTAAGTTGTTATTGCTATAAGCCTAAAAGTGTTAAAAAATTTAATTGTGCATTCTTTACTAATCTTTTCATACATAGTAATATTCAATAACAAGAATGTCAAACTATCAAGGATAAAAATTTCCCTCACTTTTTCAGTTTTTTCAGAAAAATGCAAAACAATACATAACGTACAAATTATAAATACATTAGAAGCCCATTACAATACTTGTTGTGTTGGAGTACATAATACTTAACCGCAGGAAATGGCTTCTGCAGTATATCAAGCGTGACCATTCGTTTATTTATACATTAGAGACATAAAATAGCAGCAGCATAACAAATTTCCGCTCTGTAAATGAGTTTTACTGCACTATCTCTTTGAATATTATAATTAGAGTAAATATTATTACAGTAAATATTATTAGAGTAAATATATTGTTGTTTACCTTACTTTCATTTACCCAACCTTCTGTATTATCTTACACACTATAACTAGGGCCCAGTAGTTTTCGCGAAAAGATTTTGCACCACTTTGTTTCAGTGCCTTATGTGCGCACCCGCGTCTCTGCTTTGTGGTCAGTGATTGGATGCCGTAACATACAACGTCTGGTGGTTAAACCCGCAAATCACAGACGTGTTGTGTCACAGTTATCCATGTACTGATTTGTACAGTCAAATAAATAATAACTCTGCACAAAAACACTCTGCCAATAATCATGAGATTGAGCTGCAGGTGTGCACGTAAGACACTGAAACAAAGTGGGGCAAAAATCTTTTCGCGAAAACTACCGAGCCCTTCCTACAACCTCATCTCAATTGGCAAGACAAACTTATTGTTAGCATGTGTGACATCTATTTTTGTTACTCCTGACCAATATATATAGTTTCGTTGTAAAACAGGACATAGTTTGATATTTAATATATTTTTCTTAACATCAGTGTTTTAATGGTCTGCTTATGTCAGATAAGTAATATCTTATTGTATTACAAAATACAACATATTAATATACCAAAACATTTTCCAGGTGGCAAAGACGGAACCACAAATTGTTTTGTCACTATTGATCTAGACTGCTACAAAATATGCACTTAATAAATATAATGATTAAATTAAACACATTTAGGAACACTAAAAACATTCATACTGAGGTCTATCACAATTCTGTGACAAGTAGTATTTATTATTCTGACGCTACATAATTTAAATAACTGCTGGTTCAGACTGGGCTTGTTCATCGACATTTAGTTGCAAGGTAATAATGAGATTTTGCCTCAAATTCAAATAAATGCCACTAAGTTTAGAGCCTGAGTATAAAACAGCGTTATTTACATTTTTTCCTCCCTTAGTAAAACTTAAGCATATATTCGACACAACTTACAGAAATGCCTAACAGTTGAAAAGTAACTGTACGACTTAAAAATTAAAAAAAATGTTTTGTCCCTCTCACGATGTATGACAAAATAGGCTAAATATATTACAATAACAAACTAGTTTTGTCATGACACATATTTTTTAACTCTTAACTCTTCTAAAAATTTGCACATTACTGTTAACTTGTATGCCACTAGTGATAATACCATAGTTACTATGTGCACTGAACTGGACACAATTAGTGTGATGACATAGCCTACGACGATGTTGGTTCCAATGAAACTCTCTGGGCCCATGCTAAAGAGTGATACAATTTTTGTCCTTGTTTATAATAATGAAGTAATACAGAAATTTGACGGAATTCTTCCATTTTTTCAGAATAAAAACAAGGAAGTTACGAACAAAGCCTAACAGATAATTTTGTCGCATACTCGGAGTTATGTATGTGTAAATAGTGACGAAGTTTCATAACCTAAAAGTAAACATGTATATTGTTGTCGTTAGAATATAATACTTTTACTTGCAGTTCAATGAAGTGCGGTACAAAAAAAAATAAATTGTAGTTATTTTGAAATAAATCCATTATTATATTTTGTCACGTTTACTGTGTTACGGTTTAGTAGAATATTTTTCTTTGCCTTTTCCAGGCAATTTGCGACGAAATCTCACACATTGGCTTGTGATAGGCCCAATTGACATACCGTAACTTTACATTAACAAATAAGGTTTTCAAGTTACTTCACAATGTGCACAACACATGGGCAGAAGACAGTAATTACAGGTACAGAACGGCGTTTGAGAAAAGGATAGCAAAATTCACAATTTTAGCATTTTTACAGTAGGCCTAGCTTAACATGTTGCTTAACCCTTTACCCAAAGGTTATTTTATAGTTACAACTTAATTTGAAGAAAATATGACCGTAGGCAAGGCAGTCAAGGTTGGAGAAATTTGTGGTAGCAACACTGAAAATTATCAGGTAGGGAATAAAAATCTTGGGCAGTGGTACAGAAAATGATAATGCAAAAGCATTATTAAGGGCGTGGTCTACCGCTATTTTCATCACCATTTTTTATTTTGTATTTGTACGAGATATTTTTTTCTTATTTTAGACACAAAATGTGACTAAATTTGGCTCTAATGAAATTTTTTTATCTCTCATAGTTTTCGCGTAATGTCTTATTAAAGTCATATTTTGCATGTTTCCGTTTTAAAAGACTACACTAAAACCAACTGATATACCGAACTCAAAAAAATCACAGTGGCTAAAGACATTGCAGGCTACAATGAAAGGCTCATAAAATTAAAGAATAAAAATTATTTGAATTTTAAAAAAATGCCAAAACTAAAAATAAAAATTTTAAAAATTAAATATTTTTTTTAAAATACAAATAACTTTTATTATTTAATTTCATGAGCATGTCATTGTAGCATCTAATGTCTTTATTCACTGTGATTTTTTTGAGTTTGGTAGGCCTATATCAGTTGGTTTTAGTGTAGTCGTTAAAACGGAAACATGCAAAATATGACTTAAACAAGCCATTACGCGAAAACTATAAGAGATACAAAAAATTGATAAGAACAAAATTTAATCACATTTTGTGTCTAAAATAAGAATAAAAATATCTGGTACAAATACAAAATACAATAATGATGATGAAAATTGCGGTAGACCACACCCTTAAGGCAGAGGCAGTAAAAACATGAGGCAGTGGTACACATAACTGTAGAGTATGTGAACAGAAAATTGTATGCCACGACCATCAAAGCATTAAAAAATGGGGCATCTCTGTAATAAATATGTGGTGCGCCTCAGTGAAACAAGTAACCAAGTCTAACAGAAGAATTTAATAAAAAGCGAACAAAATGGAAACTGTTTATGTAACAAATTCTTACCTGGTATATTCAGTCTCGGGAGTCTGCGGTGAGCTGCTTTTTAACAGGGCTTAAACAGTTTGACCTGAAATGCAAACTGCGAATCTTCAATTTTCTGTAGATGTCATTATTACTCATTTGAGTAAATCTGGGCGAGGTTACGAGTTTCTTCCAAACCTCAAATCGATGATGATCGTAAACCACGGGAAACCTGTGCTTTGAAGTCGATTTATCTTGTCAGCAGTGCACAACAATTCGTCATTTTTAATGTTTATGTGCGTCACAAACGGACGCCATTACAATTTTCAAATCCGGGCCACTGCGCCTGCGCGGAAGAATAACAAAGTACTAGCGCCTGCGGTTGGTCATGAAATTAAACAGACGGTCAACGAAAGCCCTATAGAGATAACACGCCCTGGTAGGAATAAACAAAATCATAGACAATATATTACTTAATCATTTAGGTGCATAGATAAAACTGAAACGTACTTTCACATGGCATTTTGTAATTGGCTTGTTTGTTGACTAAACTGATCAATAAGTCTGATAATAGCTGTGGTAAGAGAAGCGAGTTCAGTCACATTTAGTAATCAAAGTTACAACTTACACAGTTTCTTCGATCCCGTCCTCGCCACCAGAATTATTACAAATTAAATAAAACGTATGCTTTCATATCTTGTTTATTTCGTTTCCTTTTTAACATTTTCCCCCTTTCATTTCTCTATCCTTTTCCAATTGTTTACTTTTCCCATCTCTAATAACTCCATAGAATAATCATACAAACATGACTCTCCCTTTCATTGAATTCACAACACTTTGCCTCTTTGCTATTTTCTTAATTTTTGAAAAGTAACTTTCTCTTTCATTTCCCATTAAACAGTCTTACGCACGGATACCCTCTAGATTAGCTTGTCTTGTTTTCCGAGTTTGGCTATGACATATCAGTTTAATGCCATTTTCTTCTAAATTTACACTATTCGTTTATTGATATTTTTTCACTGTATCTGTTAATAAACATAATTGTACTCTTCAAAATTATCCATTATGCTGTTCCCTATTTCTCTTCATGCCCTGAGATTCTATTGAATTAACTATTTGCAACTATACCTGTTCTCCGTTTATTTTATGGATATGTTACAACCCACACAACATGTTAGCTTACTACAAGCCTTGCATTTGACTTGCAGCTATAAGCTTGTTTCTGTAGGCTTACTGCAAACCTTGCATTTGATTTAAGCTTGTATGCTGGCATAAGTATTTTTTAGCTTGCATGCTTTCTGAAAGTGTATTTAAGAAAAATGCATGCAGTTAAATTTCTTGCAAGCTTGTGTTAAGCTTTATGGCTTACAAGTTAACCTTAAATGAAGTTTAGTATGTAAGCTTGCAACAGTTTAAAAATGTGTCAACTAGGCAACTTGCAGCAGACTTACTGCAAGCCTGCTTTCCAGCTTATATTTCACTTGATTTTGGCTTGCAATAGCAAGCCTACTCAAAAGACTTGTCGCAAGCCTGAATCAAGCTTGCAGCAAGTTTACATTTCACGTTAATTTAATTTGCCATAGCAAGCAAGCCTGAACCAAGTTTGCGACAAAGCTGCATTTGACTTTAATTACACTTACATAGCAATTCTGGTCATGTGATAAGCTGCAAGCATCCTGTCCCCTATACTAAGCTGATATTGCATTGAAATTTTACTTAGCAATCTAATTCATGAAATATTTTCTATGTACCCATCAATAATGATTTGAACTTAACTTTGCAAACGAACAAGCACTTTAAAAATTAACATTGTTTCATATGCTAGCTAAAACAACTATTACGACATTACAAATAACTGCAAGTTAACTGACATCCTTACTGTTGTTAGTAAATTCACAAACATTAGCATTTCAATAACAAAGTTCGATCTCTTACAACCGAATCGCATTAATAAAGTATTTGCAGTAGTCCAGTGGTTGGCATACCTGCTTTGAAGTCAAGGGGTAGATGGTTCGAATCTTGGCACAGGAGCCGAAATTTAATGTTAAGAAATTAACATCACAAGTCGAAGAACAAGCAATATTTAAAATGTAAATTTGAATGATAGTGAAAATGCAGAAAATAAAATTTTCATTTATTCTGCAGGCTTGAAAATTAAGCTTGTAGCAGTCTTGCAAATGAAGCTTGCAGCAAGCTTACAAATCTAGATTGCAGCAAGTTATAAACGTGTAAACTAGGCAACTTGTAGCAGGCTTGTAAACAAGTTTATTGGCTTGCTATTTCATGCTTGCTGCAAGGTTACTGGCTTGCATTGGCAAGCTTGCTATAAGCTTGTAGCAAGTTATTTCTGCCATCTGGAAACTATTTCACTGCCGCGCCATTGTGGACTGGTAGGCAGAGCGAAGTGTTGCAATAATATGATTACTGCGACGTTGTTTAGCTATAAGGAAATATTTGCGGAACATGTAAACGCCACTGCAAAAATTTCTCAGCAATAAAAACTACAGTAAAACTAATTTAGTTTAAAGTATCCCGTCTCTGTGAAAATTTTAAGCCGCAAAATAACATACTGACATATGGTAGTAAAGCGTTTATCATTAAGTTAATTGAATAACTTGTAACAAACTTAATCATTAAGCAAGCCACATCATTTTATAGGTATACTAAACCACTGCTTTTTATTTTACTTTAAACATTTTATTTTCTTAAATTAAAGGCTTGGTTGCAAACTTATAGCACCTAGCACTTTGTTAGTATTGAGTTGTAGTCAAGGAATATTTGTTTTTTTACAAAAGTAATGCAATAATATTTGCAATATTTAACCAATATATGGTTGTATACATTTTAAAAAGCATCAATACACATTTAATCAAAATGTGATGTGATAACTATTTCTTTATGTCTAGTAGTTAATTAACTAAAACTGTACGCTGAAAATATCCACGCAGTTACTATTGTATGCTACTTTTTAACTTAACATTAACACACACACATTTATAGCATCAAAATACAGTTACGAATAAAAAATTATTTGTCTGTCATGAAAATGCCACCAAACTTTACACCCGATCTCCTCGAATACATTGTAAGGAAATTAAACACCTTAACTTTAGATCCAAATTAATATTATGAGACATGCGACTTTGAAAATTTCGTTAAAAAATATAGTGTATGCAATATGCCGAAAAATACTTGCAGATAAATTGCGAATTATCTGCCGGATGGTAAACGTTATTAAAGTAATCGCTACTCAGAAAAAAATTCTCCCAACATAAAAATAATACAGGCATAGCTTCGCACGCCAGGTTCATGAAGTCTCAAAAAATCTCCTCTTGTTGCAGTAGACCCTACGTCGTCCAGATTGCGAGTCCAGTGAGTTAGGTATGCGCGCACCTCGCTCTGTAAATAATATATGATGCATGTGTGTGTATGTTGTCAGCGGACTGGACAGCTGCTCGTCAGCGCAGGTAGTCAGTCACCTGAAGATGCTTGCCGCGGGCGGCCACACTATAGTCTGTGTCGTACACCAGCCCAGCTCACGTCTCTTCAATCTCTTCGACGACGTGCTGGTGTTGTCAGAGGGCCGCTGTCTCTACTGTGGCCCCGTACAGGACATGTTACCTGCCTTCGCTGCAGCTGGACTTCACTGCCCTCACTACTACAACCGTGCTGACTTCGGTGAGATGGTGTGCATTAGTCTATTACCCGTGCCCACCGTCTATGAAGGTTGAGGTCTTGACGCTGAGGAATAAAATGTCACCCCTTCTTGTCGCCGAGCGCTAGTAGTCATTTGGTGGAAGACTTGTCTTGTTTTTGTATTTAGCTTGGCTTAAAATGTGAAGTTGTTACCGGAATTGCGAGTATTATACCGAAGAAAAAAATGGGAACGCAATTTTGTATTGGAACACATTTTTTACAACCGTAAAATTTAGTTTTTAAATATTTTACATGTAGATGCACATTGCAACGATTCTAAAAAATTTTAGGGCACGAAATAATAGTTTTTGTTCGAATGTGTTCACTAAAACCATAATACATAATATATTTTTTCAGACTACTTTTATAAACAGTTCCACACATGCCAATGCATTTATGGACATGGAACATGTATATACACTATCAGCCTACCTTATTAACATTATTTTATATAAATAATAACAAAAATGGTAAAACGCGAGATGTAAACAAGATAAATCTCCCACCATGTGACATGAAGTGAGTATGGAGCATTACCAAAATGAAGGGGCGGGTGAAATGGGAGATCCTCGAGAAAACCCGCCAACTAGCGGCATTGTCCAGCACGGTTCCCATATGCAAAAATCCGGGGACTGACCCAGCCAGGAATCGAGCCCGTATCGCCTGGGTGGAGGCGAATGGTCTGAACAGTCGGCCACCGCGTCCCCCTATATTTTAGAGTTCAATAAACTGGGTCCACAAACATTACACAGTAAGATAACTTGACTTTTATGTATACTGTTCAAACTGTGTTTATATTTAAACAATGGCAGGTATTTGAACAGTTTTTCGAACACACGAAATAGGTTCCCAATGAATTATTTTTCAAGACTGTCATCTATCTAGGAACATATATAGTAGATAGTAAAGTGACTTGACTGAAACCGTATATCTTATGCCGTTCTCATTCTTTCAAACGGTGGTCAAAGGTGCCGATGTTTACAATGCCACTAACCCTGCTATAAGTGGTTCGGGATAATTAAACGTCAATTTTGAACTTGTTCGTATTGACCCGCTGCACGTAAACAGAAGTATTGCCACATGTTTTTGTTTACATTGACTCTAAAATATTAATGTCTACGTTACATTGTTCCGATAAATTGTATCTACGATATATACTAATTGGATATGCTCGTGATCAGTAAAGATATCTAAAGGGTACGTTATTATAAATACCTGTGAAGTGACATCTGCATTAGATAGGTATCTGAACTTCGAGCCGTAAATATACACTGCATTTGCTCTGTGTTTTCTCGCAAGACATCAAAATGTCTCATGCAAAAACGTCTATATTACAGTTTATCTCGTCCAAATGTAGACGCAGTAGCAAGGAAGGAATGTGTCTTCTTAATATCGTATGCTAACAATATCTCGACAGGTGTCTTACATATAAGTAGATCTACACATACAACTTCAGTCCCATGTCATCTTGAATGTACAGTTAAACAAACAGTCCGGAAACTACAGTAATAATTCCATATTTTAAGGCAACTAAACGTTTCATATCTCTATCTGTAAAAAATTGCACAGTTTTTATCCGGGCGTTAGGAGAGCTTATTACGAACCAAACAAATACATGTGTTCAGTTTGTTCCACATTACATTCGAAAAACAAAACTGCTACCTGTCTGGACACGTTGCTTGATATTTGGGCGAGTAAGTTTAATAGTGCGGTTGGTAGCAACTTACAAATTGTGATTTTAAATACATATGTGTATTAATTATATAAACTTTAACTGTGTATATTTCAATTCATTTAATACAAGTACCATTGCGTTTAAAAAAGAAAAATAACTGAATTACATTCGGCAATTCGCTACCAAACATAACTCCTAGTATTTTTTCAAATGTCAAATCTTTAGTACTCACTTTATCCCGAACTGCCTACTCACATACAGTTGTGAGTAAATTGACATTACTTTGCAACCGACTTCAAAATAAGGACGAGTTTATCAATTCGGTTGTATTTTTTATGCTTGTTAACCCAGAACTCCGTCATTTGTAATCCGGTTTGGACAATTGTTTTTTGTTGGAAAGGGGATATTTTCAAGGGGTCCCATTTTAATTTTATTGGCATGGCACCTTTGATTTCAATGATACCCCAGTGAACTCCTCAAAATTAAACAAAACAGGGTCTTAAAACGACATCTCGATAATCTATTGACCAATGAACACAGATGTCGTTTTAAACCAATCTAAATGTCTTAAGGCGATTCTAAGCACCGAGAAACCACAATCGAATGCAATAAGAGAATACTATAGCATACAAGCGCATCGAAGATTTTGATATCGAACACAACTGTCAACGACGTCTGCCAGCATTCGGTCGCTCACTCCAATAGGTCGATTATGTACATTGTCGTATAAGGCGTCTTAACTAGAAGGCGTCAAGCAGAAGACTTGCACCGTATGACGCTAAACGAAAAAATCGATTACGTTTCTCCTCGTCACAAGCTTCACGTCGTGCGTAAGGCGTCTTAAATTGTATGCAAAATAACGTGTTGTTGGGACTCCTGACGCTTAGGAACTCGTGTCGCGTACAAGAGTTTGGTAGTATTATGTCATTTTCTTTTTGCAATCGAGTAATTTACCATTTTTTAATCATTCAATTTGTTTGTAAAAATGTTTGCTCGTATGTTGCGATGGAATATAAATATTAATCTCTAAAAAGATCAGTAACATAGCGTGATAAATAAAAAGAAATATTCCCTTACTTGTATGGACAGTTGATGTATCTTTACATTAAATGAAAAAAAAACTCAGTGTACAGTCACATTGCACAAATATGTTGAAAAATATTATCGTGAAATGTACTCGGATGTTTTTTTATCACGTAGAGAATAGTTTAACATTTATTAAAAATGCTATGACGGTAAGGTGTCGATAGCCCTGTGATTAGCGTTTTGGACAGATAAATGGAAGTTTTGTAGTTCGAATGCTACTACAGCCGAAAATTTTGACAGTATTATTCATATTTAATATTTTATGTACAATAAAAAAATGTTTTATCAAATACGAGTAAAACTGAAATATAATCCCCTTGAAACGCTCATATAGGACTTATTTAACTTGACATATAGTGTATTCAGTTAATATGATCCGTGGGATGGGTCAGCTTATAACATAGTGCGAGAAATAACTGAGTTAAATGTTTTATGAATTGTTAAGCCTAGTTGCTCTTAGATTATAAAATACTGCAAATACATATCACATTAATTTCTTTTCTATGTTTCCAGTAAATCATGGACAAATGCACAAACTAGATAGGAAAAATGATTTAGCTAAACTGTAGTGGAACAAATATGGCGTCATGTATTTCACCGCGCACATTCTAGTAGCTAGCACTGCTGGCGCCCTCTAACGGCCTTTAGCGTTACTACGACCGGTACTGTTCTCCCGACGCTCGTGTCGTGCTGAGCAGCCAGTCACATGCCAGATTGATTTGAAGTCATCGCCTTGTAAACATTCTGGTTGGTTGGTCCGCACGACACAATGTGTCGTGTCGTCGTGGTCTATGTGATTATGGCTTTGAAAACACGCAACAATTCATAAACGCGCCCATTATCTTCCATGCAGTTACAAAACAGACGACTTTCGACGCGCGACACAAGGGCCTTATCGGTGACCACTCTGTCGACGAGACGTAGAGTCGGCTTAAACACCAGGTCGTGTGTGAAATAGTTTGCTCAATGGAGTACTTGCGAATAAGAGAACATCTGACGTTAAGGGAACTAATAAGACAGTGGAGTCTAGCCTGAAAACACTGAAGTCGCGACATTTTCCTATGCTGGTAACAACCGCAGTGTAGTACGACAGAAATGGAATTTAATGTGAACATTCACAAGCAAACAGTAAGGGGCGTGGTTAGATATTATAGTTAATCGCGGAAACGTTTTGGGCCAACATACGCTTGAAAGAGCTGAAAGTTTCTTGCGACATATATAGTTGGGTAATGTACGTCTGACAAAACGTTGCTATCTGCGCACCAACAGCAGGCATCAAATATTACAATAGCAGGATTCTTATTGGCTCAGTTAAATAGGGCAACATCGCCACGTACAAGAGAAAGCCAGTAATAATCTAATAAGCTGAACGTGTGTTGAAATCCAGTAAACAGTTAAGTTTTCCCGCGATAAACAATGGTATGGTACAAGCTCAGGTGCACAATTAAGCCCAATATTCTCTCCTTTCCTTTATCGTTTGCTAGTGCCGGAAGTGCTGCCTGAGTTGCAAGTGTCGAATTTCACGCATGCTGCAAATTAATCAGAAATAGTATTTTTGTTTCTTAGAAGCTACGCTATTCCCTTTTATTAATACAAGATGAAGGGATATAGAAATAACGTCTACTGTCTACGAGAATGGCGACACAAACCTACTCATCCAGAAAATCAGTATTTTTGCATGTTCAGATGTTTGGGACCAACTAAATTATTACCACGTTTCCATGTCGGATTCAAATCGATCTGAAACCACTTTCGGGTTTGAGAATGGTCATGTAAACGGGATTCAAATCGATTTCAGTCTCAAGGTTGTTCCAGCTAAAATTGGGATCGAATCGGATTGAGTTCGATTTGAAATGACATGTAAAGACAGATTATACTGAAAGTGTATCGATATGAAATTCACACACTCTGTTGGCATCTGTTTACAAATAATAGTCCTAATAATGTCGCTTATACCGGTAAACAGAAACATTTGAACAACGGAAGAGGTGTTCACGCTTATTGAAATATCCAAGGAAAAAGAAATTCGTCATCTATTGATGGTAAACGGACGAAAAGTGCTGTTTCTCTTACACGCTCCATTCGTTCGTGCTCCTATTTTTGCATTAAATTAGCGAACATTAATTGCCTAGTTACTACGACTATCAGTAGTGTTTTTCTAGTCCATTGTAGCGTGTAGATTATTTGTCTGATATTTTCTCCAACATAAACAGAAAACAATATGTGTTTACTGTTAATTTATGACTTGACTACCAACTCACTTGCTGCAACGAAACATTTACCACCACACATTTCAACTAGCAGATCCAAATCGATTTCAGTTTGAATAGACATTTTGCATGTAAACGGGTATCGACTCAATACTGATTCAATCCTTGATTCGATTTCAATCCCACATGGAAACGTAGTGAATGTGTACAATGTTTAAAGTGCATGCCGTGGAATACCAACTTATCCACCCGCATTACTGTTCATTTTCAGCCATAGAAGTCGCCTACAAAGAAAGAGGGGACAACTTAGATCTTCTCATCACTAACAACATTGAATTCCATAAGCAGTCAATAAAGAAAAACGGCAATAAAGAAGATCTGTCTAAGTTGGAAAATGGTCAAGATATTTCAGATGAAACAAGTGAGTATTAAGTTTGCTCCTGGTACCTCGCCATGTACCACTCATTACGTTAGGTTGATAGTCCCACCTTAAGTACGTTGCCAAGGATGTGTTGTAATGGCTACAACGATCGGATCTGGACGTCTTGGGGCAATTTTGTAGCGAAGTGACGTGGGCCTCGATATCGTTTGGAGCTGTTGAAGTTGCCTTGTCACGCCATCATAATGACGTGTACAAAAAAACTAGCAACAACCTAATGCTACTTGTTGTGGAATCAGCTAATAAACACTTATCACTGTAGTGCGAGTGTAACTGTAGTAATTTACATACTGGAAAATAATCGTGGAATTATCGGCCCACTAACTGATGATAGATCGACAACGAAGATTCGCTGTATACTAACTACAAATTTTACCGCCTTACAAATGAAACTTATATCCGCATGGATGTATACAAGATTAAAAAGCACACATATGAATACTGAGCTAACTTGGAGACGAGAATGACAGTGGCAAACGTATTGCCGCATATATTGTGCCAAAACAACACGTAGAGAAATTCCTCCTTTGCGATTCACTTCCAGGCATTACCTTATGTCTGTTACATCGACTAAACGTATAATAATATTTAGACTGTTTAGGATTTGAGCCCGCGTTCACGTGAATGTCAGAACAGTTGTAGTACGATATATGTAATGCATAAGACTGGACTCGCTCTGCGTAGTGTTATCATATTTTGTAATTAAAATGCCATCGTACAACATTTTTCCACATAATTTTTGTTACCAATTTTGCTTCAGTAGATGCGTTGCGTGACTACACCACCAACTTTTTGACCACATTTATATGTTTTCGTTTGCAATTTAGCACCAGTATTTGGGTGGCATGATTACTATACCACAGTTTCTTGACCACATAAATATGTTTTCGTCTCGTATTTAGCACCAGTATTCGCGTGGCTTGAGATACTATACCACAGTTTCTTGACCACATATGTATGTTTTCGTCTCCAATTTAGCACCAGTATTTGCGTGGCATGATTACTATACCACAGTTTCGTGACCACATATATATGTTTTCGTCTCGTATTTAGCACCAGTATTTGCGTTGCTTGAGATACTATACCACAGTTTCGTGACCACATATGTATGTTTTCGTCTCCAATTTAGCACCAGTATTTGCG
>PNEQ01001619.1:2325-33252 GCA_003012365.1 Medauroidea extradentata | reverse complement strand
TAGTCTCATCGTTGTTTTGTTGTATTTCTGTTTGTGTTTTTGTCTCGTCTCATCGTTGTGTCGCATGTCAACTTAGCTATTTTTATATTCTTGTTATTTCTTTTATTTTCTGTTTGTTCATTATTTTATCTGACCAGATTACAGTTTTGGAATTTCATGTTGTGTATGTATCCTGATGACTAAAGCATACTCTGCTTATTTATGTTTTCTTGTATTATTTTTAGTTACCTTTTAACAGTCATTTATTTCGCAATGGAGTATGTCCAAGCAAATAAATCCAGTCATGCACTCCCATTGCACATTTCTTTCAAAGATCATAGGAAGTGGATTGTTGGACTGTTCCGAGTGTGGCTGCATGTACATGCACTATGCCAAAACCGGCCATTAAACACGAACTCAACTACAATTACATCATGAAACCTGAAATGTGTGCCAGTCTGGTTTGTTTACATCCTGGACAGTTAACCGTACCATGCGTGATGTGTTCCGCGCGGTACGACGAAGGGTGTATCAGCCGCGGAAATAGTGAAGGCACACACGAGACTCTTACGGTGTGATGTGTGCGAAATGGCCGTGGTCAGCGTGAAGCCTACACCAGCGCATTCACTCAGTGCCGGCGATAGCGCGAAAAACCAGGCAACAGCAGAGTGCACACAGGGAAAGTTCAAGCTGCCAGAGACATGGGTACACGAGTGTCGACGCCCACGTTGCCGCACAGCAACAGTCTCAACGTTGTGGTGCAAGTACTGCGGACAGGCCGCACACGCAAAGAGCCTAGTCGCAGAGAAACGTTAGACAGTACTCGGGACAGGCTTTTGTGCTTCGGGTGCATTGCAGCCACCTGTCAAACCTTGCAGGAACCACTGGACTTTCACAAGCCTTCCTTGAGAGTCATGTATCCAGTGCACGACACCACGCCGCAAACCATGGTCATAGTGCTCCAGACCGTGTCCATGCCACCCACGTTCACAAGCACCCAGAGCGCACAAGTGACGTAATGCGTGATAGAGACGGTCGCACAGAACAGACCGATCATGTCAACACCACGCCAGTTCCAGACGTTACCAACTTTTGCTGGAAGGACGAACGAAGACCCGGAGGCATTCCTTAGAGAGCCGACTGTGCCGGTACGGTGTATGCAAAGAGGAGTGGCCCCAGTGCATTGGGAGACAGCTGACGGGTCCAGCCAGTGAGTGGTGGTCAGGTATGACACGGGACTAGATGCCGTGGAGAGTGTTTCGCGGACTGTTTGTGTCGCATTACGGTGAAACATTCGCTTAACTCAAGGCGCAGGGGGACGAGACACTTGCCGCATTCGTGTCGTGTAAGTACCATGTGCTACGCAAGTACCAACCACACCTCTGTGCACGCCAAGTGCTTACCGCCATTGCTGGAACCATGCGCCCAGAATTCAGTGTGGCGCTAGTACCACTGCTGACCTACGAGCTGGAAGAGTTTATACAGGCTGTCGCGCTGTTCCACACACACCCGCACGGTAGCGGTGGTGCGAACCAGCCAACATCGGCGCAGTCAACACCGCCGAGGCAGCAGGCAATCAGCATCGAACATCAGCGCCGAAGGAGTGAAAGGTATGAGAGTGAATATTCAAAGTGTAATGTGCATGCCGACGACAAAACACGCGCCCGCTGGATTACAACAAGCCACCACCATTCCCTTGTCAGTTTTGCCCCAGCAGTCAGCCACATTGGCACAAAGATTGCCCAAATGCGCCAAGCAGATCCAGGCAGGTTGACAATATTGGCAGAAACCAGTCGGGAAACGGACAGTAGGGGTCGCGGGGCCTGACGTCACCGTGCACCCCAGTGTAAACATAAAAATCCAGAAACCACTGCATGTTCTCCTCCAGCAGTTTTATAGTAAACGTCACCCTAGAATTAAAATTCTTGTAACTATAAACAACCTCCGCTGCTATGCGCTGGTGGACACCACAGTGTCACACAGTTTCATTCGGCCAGAATTCATAAATTTAAAATCCATCTCAGCAGTAGACCGGACTGTTCACTTAGCTGCAGAGAGTGCACAGTGCCAAACAATAGATCATACCACCATTGTCGTTTACATAAGAGACATTGAAACCATCACGACAGCCTTGGTTACACCGGAGCCGAGGGAGGACACTATCCTGGGCATGCCTTGGCTCACAGAACAGAACACGGTGGTGGAGCCAGCGGCGTGACGCATCCACTTCGGCACCATTGAGTGTAGAACAGCATATAGTACAGAAGCCAAATCCGGTGTCTGTGCCCCTGCAGTTAAGTTAGAGTATATATCGAACGATGTACCCCCGGCCTACAGAAAGTCTTTTCAGCACCTACTAGACGAGAGGAGAAAGTGTTCGCGGCTAATGATATCTTAAGACACACTGCAGTGATGGAACACCGGATTGACCTGACCACCCAAAAGCCCATTTACACGCTGTCTAGAAGTTATCTACCACTCAAGGTCAAAATCATTAAAGAACAGATAAAGGAGATGTTAGCTGACGGAGTGATTGAATTAGCCAATAGCCGTTATAATTCACAGATAACACGCTTCTGCGTGGATCTACGCCACAGAAAATTTGGCCCCACCATACATCAGTATGAAGAATGCACTGACAACAATTGGTCGCGTGAAAGTGTTCACCTCTCTATACTTGCGCAGCGGCTACTAGCAAATTCAGGTGCGACAGGACGACTGGGAGGAAACCGCATTTTCGACCCCCGACAGCAGCCAGAACCAATTTTGTGCTATGCTATTCGGCCTAAAGGGGGCGCCCGCGACGTTCGAGACCATGATAGTGCAGATGCTAAGCGGCCTGGCGGCCGATTTCACGTTAGCCTATCTTGATGACGTACTGATATGGTCCAATACATTGAAGAACATCTGATCCACCTGTCGCTCGTCATGGAACGAATGGCAATCAATGGGCTGACCTGCGTGGTACCCAAATGCCACATAGGGAAACCAGACATAGAATTTTTGGGACAAATGGTGAGCGAAGGGAGAATCAAGCCCAATGCCGAACACCTGCGTCTTGTGGAGGAATGCCAACCAATGGCCACGTGCAAACAACTGCACAAATTCTTTGGGCTGATTAATTGGCTGCACGAGCATATTAAAGATTTTGCAACCACAACTGCACCATTGATGGTGCTCTTGCACCACAGAGAAGGTATAGCTGGACCACGTAAGCCGACCGAGCGTTCCTGGAGATCTAGAAGGCATTCACACAATGTGAGACCTTAGTCCACTACGACTGTCAGCGCCCACTGTATCTACAAACGGATAAGCCAGGAGGGGATCGGTGCGGAGCTGTACCAGTACGGCGGAAAATGGGAAAAGCGCATGATCGACTTCTCGAGCGCCAAGTTCGGTCCCATGGAGAGGCGATATCATGTAAACGAACAGGAGTGTCTGGCAATCATGTGGGCTCTTAGACAGTGCCATGCCTACCTGGAGAACCAGCACTTCGTTCTGCGCACTGACAACAGGTGCCTGGTATGGTTACAGTCCATGTGCGAAGCACACAGCAAGCTCGCCTGGTAGTCAATGGTGTTACAAGTGTATGATTTCGAGGTGGAACATGTCGCCGGGGATGACAACCAGCTGGCCGATGCGTTTTCGCGCGCGACGTGCACGGATGTCATTGTACGCGATGACACCGACTGGGAAGACATTATGCCCCCGGGCCATGCCCTGCTGACGCACAACTATATCAGCTGGTCACGGCGATGCCAGAGACCAACATCAACACCATTTATGAGCAAGTTGTGTCTGCACAGCGTGAATGCACCGTATGCCAGAGTAAAGGCCAGGAGTGCGTGCAAGGGATACTGAACAACTGGCGAGTGATGGACGGTCGCATTGAGACATGTCCCCCCTCGCGGGACGGACCCTGGAAAATGTTCGTGTCCCAATGTGAACAAGAGCGCGTGCTCTGCGACGCCCATTACGGGCACTACGCCGCCCACCCATGTGCGTGCCAGACATTACGAAACATCAACCACCTGTTTTAATAGCTAGGAGTGACCTGAGAAGTGTAGAGATATGTAAAGCCCTGCGAGACGCGCAGTAAATACAAATCGCGAAGGGCTGACGGCATGCAACAGCAGCAGCCACGCCTGCCGGAGCGCCTCTTCGAAATTGTCGCTTTGAATATCAAGGGCCCGTACCCCTGCTCCACGAACGACAAGCGCTTCATCTTGGTTGATTCCGTAGGTACACTGCACTCGAGCAAAAATCTTGAAAACCTTAATGCGCAAATTTCGTTCTTAATAACATCACACAAATTGATTTGGGTGGGGTTTGCGCTTAGGAGTTAAATTCCACTGAATAGCTCCGGTAAAGTACAGCTCATTTCTCCCGCACGAGTGGTGTGCATGGGTCACGTGCCCGGTAGAGCCAGCCCGTTAGTGGAGAATGGGCAATCGGACTATAATTTACATTAAGTCTAGAAGTGCCCGGAGTGACATGCATCGAACCGCCTCGTTCCACCGCTTAGTACCGGCTGGCGATTCCTTCCTGTTCCGGTGACCCCATCTGGCAGAGCGCAGGAAGCAACCGCCGAAACACAAAAGACACTTTAAAGACAACGGAGCGAAGGCCAACAACACTTGAAAAATTATGACTTGAGGAATAGTCCCAAAGTTATTTTGTAGTAAAATGTTTATGAATTTAACTTGCTTGAGGTTTTAGTATATTTTTAAACTATGTTACAAAATAGAGAACTGACAATACAAAAGTAATATAAATAATTAACTGGGTCTATGTTTTTGACATAATTTAATTCAATACCTATTACTTATCACATAATCAATTGCTGTATATCTTGTATTATTCTCTCTAGTGTAAGTTATTTGACAACCAGGACCCCTTCATAATTTGTTTTTTCTTCTATTTTTAATAATTATTAAAAATTT
This sequence comes from Medauroidea extradentata, assembly GCA_003012365.1. Classification (NCBI taxonomy): domain Eukaryota; kingdom Metazoa; phylum Arthropoda; class Insecta; order Phasmatodea; family Phasmatidae; genus Medauroidea; species Medauroidea extradentata. Next base: position 28,330 of record PNEQ01001619.1, on the reverse strand, counting down.
ATTTAACACCAATTATAATTGGTGTTAAATAAATTTTGTTAATAAAAATTTTCTTGTTTGTTTCCTGTGGTTGGGATTAACTACCAACTGCCCCATGTATATTACCATCAGATCTCCGAGCTACCAAACCATGTGCTTTGTGGCTACTGAATATGTAAATTGTGTTAGGTTTCCCCAGTGCATCGAGTCGCCCGGTGAAGCAAGTGTAAGCTGGCGTATTATTACAGTGATGATCTTGTTTACGTCCCAGTTTGTCAGTGTCTGGGCAGGCAATCTGTCAGTTGAGATCTGACAGGTTAGTTTATTCCTGCATCAAGTGATGTTACCATTTCCAGCAGTGGTGGATCTGGGGGTGGGGGAGCTAAAGGGGCTACAGCCCCCCTCTTGGTGCTTGAACTATGAGTGGCTAAAAGTTGATAAACAATCTTATAAACTAGCATATGGTTAGTAACACAAATTATTTAGTTAAATAAATACATGCATGATATGCAAAGTGTTAATTTAAACATGAAATTGTCAGAGACAAAGAAAACCAAATTGAAGACAATGTGTCCAACCAGATGGGTTGAGACATGACACTCTCATAACATTCAAGGAACTCTTTATAGCTATCCTTACACTGCTTGATGAAACGGAACCCGACAGAAACTTTGATTCTGAAACTTCATCAAAGGTGTGTTTGTACAGCTCTGCAATTAGGTCTGACTTCTTAGTAGCACTAGAAATAACAGCATATATTCTTTCTCTAACTTTGAAACTGAGCGAAAAGCTACAGTCCCCAAAACAGGACCTGTCTACAGCATTGCGACTTGTAACTGATGTGGTGGATGTCTTAAAAGATACAATAAAGGAGGCAGAGATGGTATTTGGGAAATTTTTTGAAGAGGTGTGTAAAGTATCTGAAGATATAAGAAGTAAAATCACTCTTCCAAGAACTTGTGCCAAACAACCAAGGGAAATACCCCTGCTAGCAACGCAGGAGAATACTTCAGAAGAGTTGTTTTATTACCAGTGGTTGTGATCGAGAATTTCATTTCTCAGCTTGAACCAGATTTAACCGTGACTTTGCTGGTGTTTTGCCTCTGCAAAGCCTTATACGAACCAACAGTGGTCTTAACAACGACGATGAAATAATAAAGGCTCCTGTTAAGTACAAACAGTTTCTGGAAGGTTCGTCACTTAGATTATAGTCAGGGTTGAAACTTTGGCGGAAAAAGTGGGATAACGCAACTACAAAACCCGAGATGGCAAGTGATGCATTAAAAGAGTGTGACAGTTCACTTTCCTCAAACATTGCAGTTCTACTTAGGATATTTGGTGGAACAATTACAGTCACGACAAATACAGCAGAAAAGAACTTCTCTACTTTAAGGCGCTTCTTACTTGTGTAAATAAATGTTTGGTCTAAAAACTCCATAAATAGCCTATTACCAAACTTAAAAAAATAGTGATTCTTTTTCTGGAGGAGGACCCCATACCACCTTTTGGGTTTGAGTAGCCAAGGGTAGTTAATTACACTGACACAGCAATCTTTCCTTTAACATTTGAACTGAACACCAATACAGATGTGATGTTTTTGCGATTTTAATTTCAGCTTCCTTATCAATAAACGTGGGTGATTCTGTTTTTGAATTTGTATGAAATTGTATTTGCCATTTATTTTTCATTCTCATAGTCTCAACTTGGCATGTGACCTGGATTGTACTTTACACGCAGGGATGTTGCAAAAAAGTTCTAACCGCTTCCCCCTTAGCCACAAAATTAACATAGAAGTACAAATTATTACAATCATGATGATATGTAAAACAATCTCCTTCCGATATTACAAATTATTTGATTACGCTGATTTTTTTAAATTGTCCACATAAACCAATTCTTCCAGAAAAAATTGTTACATTTTCTGTCGATATAACCTGCATTGAGGCACTAAAACTATTAAATATCACCATTTTAAACCTTGAAATCCAAATTTTTCCGGGGGAGGACCACCGGACCCCCCGCTTTAATTCAGAGGTGGGGCAAGGAGCGCCATGGGTGAAAAGCCAAATTTTGTTCAAGGCTCCCCCCCCCTCCAGCTACTAGATCCGCCACTGATCTCCAGCAATTACTTTTATGTAGGATTTACCAACCAACGGACATGAACTATGATGCTGCGCCATCATGATAAGCTCGTGCAGAAGCAAACAGTACAAGATTTAATACATTAAGAAATAAATAGTTATCAGAGTAATAATTATACCGGTGGGCCAAGGTTTTGTATACCTATGTACATATACATATATATATACACATATATATATAATTTCCCATTGTAATTAATATGGTCAGGGTCGCGTCCAGGCACAGTAATATGATGTTACATAAGTCCCTGTGTGTTTATTTATCATATCTAAGTAAATTTAAGGTTTTGTATACCTATGTACATACATATATATACACATATATATAATTTCCCATTGTAATTAATATGGTCAGGGTCGCGTCCAGGCACAGTAATATGATGTTGCATAAGTCCCTGTGTGTTTATTTATCATATCTAAGTAAATTTAAGGTGCATCGAGTTCTTGACCTAATGTTTCATGTTAATTAAATTTCATCGTAGACTAGCGTTGTTGGGTGTGTGACGATTTGTCTTGAGGAGCTTTGTAACTTATCTAAGTAACTTTCTGTTGTAATTATTTTGGTTTTATTTAAAAATAACTGAAATTTTGACTCAAATTTGCCACTGTGTTGAACTGTGCTCAGTCTGGCAGGCGCCTAGTCCAGTGGAGAGGCGCGCTCCAGTCTTGGGTTTTTCCCGGGCGTTGGAGTGACGTCGGAGCGGCAAATACGCCCGCCCCGCCCCCTTTTATTTTCCTGCAAGTGTCACAGTTTCTTTTTATTTAATTATTTGTTATTGATGTATCATAAGAAAAGGTTTTGCAAACTGTGTTTTATATAAGTTTAAGAGGCAGTAAGCAGAATACTGTGTGTTCTTAAGTGTCTGGACGTGTGTTTATAATTTTATTTGGCAAGCCTTTGTTCTCGCGTGGGGGCACGCGAGATGAAAGTAGCAGTGGTCCAGAGCAGACGCACGCAGCTTTGAGGCGTGCGTGATTAGCGCCGGGGCCAGAGGGCCGTTTTGCTTTACAAGAACCATTGTGCGATGCTATTTTTCAGTATTTATTTACTATTACGAAAGCCCACCAATTTATATTTTTTCTGTTGTATTTGGCGGACTATTGTGTTGTATGATTTGAGGCCACGTGGTAGTGTGCCATTGCCTTGCAACGGTGCATTCAGGTATATTAAATCTGGAAATTAATTTATTTGCTTTGTTATCGATGTCCGTCTACGATTCAGCCGTTAAACGAGATAAGTTACAAAATCTGCTAGATTTTGATTTATAACAAAAATTTATAAATGTTACATTGTCTTGTGTAGCACAAAATAATTTGGTTGAAAAGAGTGTACATAAAAATTTTCTAACGAACACTAAATTACGTCTAGTATTCTGGTTTATTTATAATTAGGCCAAACTGAAGTCATGACAATAGAATATTTTTTCCACCCCTCCCTCTTTCCCCCAAAAAAAGTTGAATACTCGGAAATGTTTTGTCAGAATTTAACGGAATTTTAAAAAAAGGACGTTGGCTCAAAACACTAACTAAACACATTTACTGTCAACCGGTAAGCCACAAGTATAAAAAAAGTGATAAAAACTTCAAAAATTTCCAGTGGATCAGCGAGAGTGCACATGGTGAGTTAGGCTGGCCTTGCACGCCATCAACACGTGAGAATTAATGACTAACACTGCCGAGCCGTCAATTTTTCCATCTCTCTCCCGCCCGCTCCACCAACAAAATTCAGCAACTTCCATGAAAAATAGGGAAAATAAATTGCAGTGAAAACTGAATTTAAAGTTTGTGAGAGTGTGTTAAATTATAACTAAACACGCGCGGCAGCGGCCACTGTAACTTGTAGACAGCTGCACTCGTGATGGTCTGCTCGCTAAAAATACTTTGCACTCAAGCATTTTTTAGCATCGGAGGAACAAATTATTTACATTTACTGTAGTAAATTTGTTGTAAAAAGTCTGCATAAGTAATATTACGTATTTTTCTTTATAAATTAGCTGGTTTTATCATGAGATGCAAGAGTAAACTATCACGCTGGACACCACTGCATTCTATCGGTAATAGAATTAATCAATAGAGCATGCTGCACTGCAGCCAATTCTAATGGAGACGCGAAGCACTATCTGTGAATTAGTTCCTGTGCTGTCCACTGCCGCGCTGTGGAGACTGGATATCTAGATGCTCGTTCACTCGCCAGCCGCTAAGATGAGGATCTAGGCACGTGCTTGTTATGCAACACATTGTTGCTCACTCGGCCGCACCTGCGTGTTAATATCTCAAAATCACTTCTGCAGATAAAGTTTTCAATGAATTTTAAAGAATTTTTTTTTTCTTGATGTATGGCTTAAGCTCTTCTACGGATAAATAAGTATATACTGCAGCCAGTGTTAGTATTTTTAATAGACTTACATTACAATTTATATTCCATTTTATCAAAGTCACTTAGTTAATTAATACATTTTTTTTGTTATTCTTTGAAGGTTCCAAAAAATCAATTCGTTAAATCACTGTTTTCGTTATTTCCAAGTTAGTCAAACCAGGGCTCGACTGTATATTGAATTATCAGTTTTTAAGAAAATATAAAGAATTTAAAACTAAATTTAAGAGATTCTTCTGGAAATGCATATTATAATGTAAATTATTACAGTGAAATTTCAGTATAAGAAAGTCTCATAAAGACCAAGGTTTATTTCTTTGCACTGAAATTTCTTCAAACTGAATTAACAATTACACTCGAGTGAAAAAAATGGTTCCATATCATTATGCAGGCAGCATTTAATTATGTTATGCAGGCAGCATTTGATTAAGTTACATGAACAATTAATTTAAGGAAGAGTATTTATTAAATAATATTTTAACTCTTTAAATCTTCAAAATTTGCTTACATAACATTGTTCTGCATATGTCAAACAGTCACAAAGTACTACAATGAAACAACCTGTAACAAATAGGAAAAATGAGGCAAAAACCAAGCAAGGTAAGTAACATGTTACAACGTCTGTTCAAACACATGATTTGTCTTCTCAAAAAATTGAAATATTTTGTTTGCTTGTTCTGTCTTGTTAGAGTTTGCTGTAAAAATTGTTCCACATCATATGATTGAATAACACTAGTCGGTACACTTTCAGTTTTCGAAATAAACCTAGACAGTTTTCCAAAACAGACCATTGCTTCTTTTGAGGTGATTTGTTGTTCTTCAGTCTCGTCATCTGCTTCCTCCGTCTGCATGAAATTGTTGACTATTTCAGCATATGTCCAAGGAGGTGTGGTTTGAACATCCTTGTCGACAGACACGTACTTGTCAAAGGGAACGTCAAAATGCAAGCTGTTAGAAGCATCTTGTTAGACTTCTGCAGGAATATTCTCGTCAGTCGAACTCGGTCTGCTCGCCTCATCCTAGGTGTTGATGTTACCACGTGCCTGTCTTATTCCATATTTCCTCCAAAAGTTTGTTATTGTTTCTGGCTTCACTTTCCACCATCCACCAGTTATTAGCTGGATTGCTTGGTGTACTCTGATGTTGGTCGTAGCTTGCACCTGATGTTAGTTAGTAACCTTTCAACTAGACGTTTTCGAAAATGGACCTTGGCGTTTCGGATTATGCCTTGGTCTAGTGGCTGCAACACTTAGGTGCAGTTCGGAGGCAGAAATCCCAGTTTGATGTTATCAAGCCGTATGTCGACGATGTGAGCTACACAGTTGTCCATCCAAATTATAATTTTCCTGCCCTGCTTTTCAATTCTTTGTCAATTTTGACTAACCAGTTGGAAAATATTTCTTTAGACATCCATGCCCGGCTATTGCCGACGTAGTCTGCCGGAAGAGATGCTACATCTTCAAAGCATCTAGGGTTTCTGTGCTTTCCTAACACCAAGGGCCGTAGTTTTGCAGTGCCGGTAGCATTACAGCAAAACATTACAGATAACCTCTCCTTCGATTTTTTGCCACCAGTGCATTTTTCACCTTTGTATGACATAGTTTTGTTGGGCAAAAATTTATAAAAATATGCTTTCATCTGCATTAAAGACATCGTCGGGAGAACACAATTCCAAGATTCCATTAAGTTTTTCAATCTTCCAGTGTTCTGCAGCTGGTATGTCCGCATCTCGTTCCTCACCTGATATGACATTCTGGGATATGCCATACCTCTCCCGAAAAAAAAGTGAAGCCACCCAGGACTTGCCTGAAAGTTGAGAAAATCCATTAAAAATGTGATCTGTTTGGCTTTTGCTTGTAACATCAGTCCAGCAACCGGGACATTTTGTGCTCAGGTACCGTTAAACCAAGCATTTAGCTCATCTTCAAGAACTTTATTCTCACCAAGCCTCAGTCTTTTGCGGTTACTGCACAGCGATAATTGTTCGTACAGCTTCACAATTTTTTCCAGATCCTTTAGAATCGTAGACAGCGTCAAGGCAGCCAAACCAAACTGATTGGCCATGTGTATTTTTTCTTTTTACCTTTATCTATTTCTTTTAAAATGTCCATCTTTTCTTTCAATGAAAACTGCCGTCGCTTACACGTTTTGCTACACTCGTCACTCACTTCAAATCACAAAACTAATGAAGTTTTAAATTAAATGCAGAGTCTCGTCTTGCGAAAAATTACCATTGAAAATATAAAGAAGGAAACAGCAACCATTACACAATGATGCTGTGAACAAGTCTTAGTGCTGGAATGTGTCACTAGTAGCGGTAAGGTAACGTGGATTGTTGGCAAGGAACAGATGATAGCTGTTGAAATTAAGATATTGCAGACTGTTAGTGGGTTTGGTGTGAACTGAGGTTTGAATCAGGCCATTGTGGAGGGTGAGTTCCACATCCAGGAATACTGTGCGAGACTGCGATTACAACCAGGTGAAATTGAGCAGACTGTGGGAGTTCAGGTCATCTAGGAAGCTGGTAAGGGTATCTTCTGTGGAGGTCCAGATCATAAAGATGTTATCGATGAAGCGCATACAGCAGAATGGTAGTGTTGGTTGGTGGTTCATAAAGTTTTCCTCCAGTTTGCTCATGAACAAGTTAGCATGCCAAAAAATCCCTACCATACAGCCTTGCCACCATAGCCAAACAAATATGTTCCAGTGAGGAGGACCTTTAACAGACAGTGTGACCATATAGGTCAGACATTCTGTGACAGAGCATACTCGAAACAACTGGTCCACAACCAAATCCAACTAGCCATACCTGGTAAGGGGACTCCTACCAAGACCAGCAGCACTGACATACCTCTAGTGGTACCCTATCATGAATGTCTGGACAAACTCAAAGCCATCCTCAACTCTGGTCACAGAATCTTAACATCTTCAGCTCTAACTCAGAACCTGTTTTCCAAAGCCCCTAGACTGATCCTCAAACACCCTCCGAATATCCAAAACAAACTTGTTCGCCCCGAACTACCATCTAGCCCACCACTACCACGGGGCCACATCCGTGCGATAACCCAAGCTGCGGCACTTGTGCCATACACCAACCATCCACGTCGTTCAATAGCAGACTCACTAACCAAACCTACCCCATCCTGGGCAGCTACAACTCATTTACCAACTACAGTGTAAACATTGCTTGGCTGAGTACATTGGTCTCACTACCAACACCCTCAGGCAGAGGATTAATGGCCACAGGGCCGACACAAAAAAGGCCCTAGCTGGCACCAATGTGGACTCGCTAGACAAGCCAGTTGCAGCTCACGCAGCATCCCACAATCTAGATCTTGATTCCTGCTACACAACCAGAGTGGTGAAAGCCTTAACACCATCCATCAATAATACAGAACTAAGGCGATGGGAACTGGCCCACCAATACATAACAAAATCCAGACAGCCACCTGGCCTCAACCTCTTACTGTATAACCACAATTCATTTTTAAATCTGCCGCCTACCTTTCTAGTTCACTTCTTGGCCTCTAGGTTAACCAATTACCGTCCGCCTATATTGTAGCACAGTGTCTTCTCTTCGCCCGACGAAGCCATGCGTGGCAATTTGCGCTTCCGTGCAAAATGTGTCGTCCTTTTCGTGTGTGTAACTGTCAACCTCCATGATACTCTGCGAGTACATGTTTATATTTAATTTCAAGATGTAAATAGTTGCCTAGCGGCCTTTGTTTCCTTGTGTCAAACATTGCTTGATAATTTTTGCTTCATTTATTTTACCACGCCCAGCCTCGTGACAATATTGCCTTCAGATAGACGCTACTCCCATGGACGGAATCTCACGTTTTATCGGAAGTAGTTACAATGGTTAAAATGTATGTGGAAGTAAATATTTCTTTACGAAGTTAAAATCCACATATCAAGCCTACAACTGCCATCCTGTATCTAAATCCATATACTGAGATGGTAACAATTTATTACTTCTCCATACATATATATATACACACACACACACATATTGCAAGACTAGGGTGTTTGCATGCTAATTAGAAAAATCGGAAAAGGTTATTTAAGCCCTTTCTTCTTTAATAATAAACAGGACAGTATTTTAATAATTTACATATAATTATTCAGATAGGAACAGTTATGCAAAATATTAGAATCAATTTTGATTTCAAACTGTAAAGAATAATAACTATAAATTTTAATTCAGTAACATTTTGCTAGTCTTAAGCCTTAGCATTGATAATCTGTATGAACTCTGGCTTAAGCGAAGCACCACCAACAAGGAATCCATCAATATCAACCTCCTTGGCTAGGTCTTTACAATTGGCTGCAGTTACTGAGCCACCGTACACGATACGAGTCGACTGTGCCACACTTTCAGATACATTCTTAGCCAGCCACTCGCGAAGCTTCTTGTGCACTTCCTGTGCCTGAAACATAACACAACAACACATCCTAAGATTAACCAATACTATCAAGCACGTGCACCACAGTGCGAGGGTGCACCGCCATGCTGCAGCCACAATTCCTGTTGAATCTATAGTGGAACACCTTGCAGCAACTCTGGCAAAACAGGACGCCAACACTGCTAGTTGCTTTATTTTCGCGCTTTAGTTGTGAACTGTGTTTAGCGGCGGCACAAAGTTCGAAGCCAATTAGTAGTAACACAAGTGGGCGCACGTGTACGCATTGACTTTGAGTAAGGTCACAAGTTTGCAATTTTATTCCGGCAGTGTGCCGACAGAAAACATGTTCGACCTAAGTGAGCGCTACCAAACAGAGATAGACAGTTCGTTGAAAAGCAGTGGTAAAGCTACACATGCTCGTTTTCACACACGGCCCAACACCCATGATGTTTTTTTTTACTTTATATTTATCTTTCTTCTCCTTCAGCAGTCCAAACAGACTCGTTCCAAGACAAACAAAAGTGACTTACTCTTGTTCCCACGTTATTCCTGTCAGTGTGTACGATACTTTAACAATGCAACGGTCAGCCCGCGAGAATTTATTGCTCCTCGCTCAAGTTTATGGGACGTTTAGTGTGTTAAATTATAATTTATAATTAGTTTACAGTAAATGTTGAAATTGCCATTAAATTGAACGATAAAAACATGTACGGCCGACTGTGAGAGCATGAAGGTGAATCAGAACAGCAAATGTATCGACACAGGATGCATCCTCTCGTCCCTTGTCCTTGCTGCTTATCTCAAGAAGGTCTGAAAGGTCTACGAAGTAAATATGAGCTGTAACAAGCTAAGCAGAGATAAGCACGAGTAGTTGTGTGGGTGCGTGTGCGAGGGAAAGAGACAGCGCTATCATATCTCCCAGAGGCATTTCTTCTGTATGCGAGGTGTGTGTGACTCAGGTATAGCACAGCCAGCGGCAATTATTCGTAGTGAAGAAACAGCATATGTCCGCCATTATTCAGTCAGAACATGCAGTTCTTGTTCCAAATAGTCGTGTCATCATCTGAGCTGAGCGGAATCTCCTAATTATTTCCGAGAAAAAAAAAATATATATATACACACACACACACATATATATATATATATTTGGCGGGGATTGAGAATACTGTTGTAGTTAAGTTGTCGTAGTTGCGGGACTCACCTGTACGTTTATCAAAATCCAACATCGTAATCAGTAAATAAGATCAGAAAAGCAAGTTGTATATGAAACTCGACACGGTTGAAAAGGGGTGGGGGAAATAATGGGCGCAATTCTACTTTTAGAACAACGTGCACTTTGGGGAGGGAAGCGAGATGTCCAGGCAGAAGCATGACTCATGTGACAATGCCAACGGCAGCGGACTGGCTTGGGCGGAGAGGGAGGGGGGGGGGGTTGGTTGGCGCGAGGGGTGGATGTAATCTATACATCCAGCTGACCCAGACTCACTTCACATGGTCACGAATCTCACTGCAAGCCTGCTTCACATGACTAACCATACATGTTTCTACTCTTAAAATTCACATTTTTCATGGAATTTGTTTGTGATTTTTTGACAGTTCCTCAAAAAGACTTCGCTATAACCGTATTTTCGCTATTTCTGTGTTCGCTATGACAGGATTCTACTGTACTCTGTTTTCTTTGAGGAAGGGCAGAGGCATAGTCCTTTTTAATTTACCTGATAAAACCTTGTACACTACACCAAAGGGGTCTTCATTGTCTTTCTCAGACACAAATTTTGTCCAGGATACTCTTTTCTTGTGTCTTACCCTGTTGAAGTAAGCCTGCTTGAGAACGTTATATTCAGCTGCCATTCTCACTCTTTCTTCTTCATAGAGTCTATGAAGTTGTTTCCTTGCCCTCTGAACTCTGCCTCTTTCCTCTTCAAGTTCTTTGTCCCACCAAGACATATGCGGGAGTCCACATTGAGTCTTTTCCAGTACTTGGTCACACGTACTTTTGATGACTCTTGTGATGGCCTCTGCTCTAGTTTCAAGGTCTTCTGCTTTGAGGTTGGTCTCTTCTATTTCTAGCTTATTCAACAGGGCAAGGTCAAACTGCCTCCAATTTGCATTATTGTGTACATACTTGATTTCATCCTGCTGGTCAGCTGCATTGGTGGCAATTTGCTGTCGTCTCTCACCCGTTACCTCAAATATTATGAGCCTATGGTCACTCGATGAGTCCTCAGTGACTCTCCATTCATGTACAATTCCATGTGCTTTATTATTTGTAATAGTGACATCAATATTTGACTCTGTTCCATGAGCTGGAGACACATATGTTGGTAGGCATCCTTCCAGGTTCTGTACATGAAGTTCCTGAGCTAAAATGTACTCTTTAGTTCTTCCCCTGCATTGTCTGTTGTAAGGGAGTGCCATAGTTCTGACTTAGTACTAACATCACCACAGATGACTAGTGGTTTCCCATGTAGAAGATCAATAATAACATCCCATCTGTCTAGATGATCCCTGGTATTATCCATGTACTGGAAGTATGAGGACACCATCCACAGCTGGAGGGATGGAGTTGTAAACTGCACACACTGCTGACCATAGACACATCTATCAAATTGTTTGTCCTCAATACTCCAGCTTGGACATACTCACCGATTGTGAACACATCGCCCATTAGACCTACCACTTTACCAAAGGGAGCATATGGCTCTTGGGGAACAGTACCAAATAGAGATTGTACTCAATCACCACTCTGTTTAGCTCAGAGGTCGCTACTGCAATTGTTGTAAATTGATCTGACCACACCTCATTTGATAGTTCATCATCCTAAAAGCCATAATCAATTTTTGATTCTTCCATGTTGATGGCTCGCTCATAGGCAGGGCATTCCCTGGAGTCAACTCGGTGCTCAAATGCCTTTTTGTCCCTTATACAGTTGGCACATTTATCCCATTTATTTTTATTCGGGCAATCTACACATTTGTGCCCTTCTTTACCACACAGTGAGCAACACTGCTTTGAACTACACTTTGCAGCAAGGCAGTGGCAAACTTGACGAACCCTCACTTCAACTGGGAGGGACAAATTAAATCCAAAACTGAGAAGAAGTGGCTCCAGAAGATCTGGTACACTATTTCAGGTGAACCAAAAGAACTAGTAGATTCATGGCTTCGAGAAGTTGATGAAGAAGAGGGAACTGAAGGAGTGCAAAGTAGCTTAGCCTCTAGAGGAAATGATGCCAGTGAAACCGAAGTAAGTGATAGAGATACAGACTCTGAAAAATCATCCTCTGATTCAGGGGAAGATGACATGGATCTTCAACGGGCCTTAAAAGAATCCGAAAGATTTACTCAAGCCACCAGAAAAGGGAAGGATGTCAAATCTGCAACGAAGAAGGACACAATCAGTAAAGGCAAATCAACAGAGGACTTTGAAAACATAGAGGACAATCTCCCACCTTCAAATGGTGCACTTTCTGTTGCAGACATGAATGAAGCAGGTGTTCATGTAAAACTCTCATGTGTCCAGTGTGGGCTGCATGTGCAACAAGAGTGCACCTCATGAAACCTCTGCAGCACCACCTGCTCAAAGTTTGGTACATGTACCAACCAGGGACAGCCTGTGTTAGGTCTGTACACATGTAATTTGTACAGTATTGGTACAGTTATTTCCCAATGTACAAAACGCAATTGAATGCAACGTAAACGCAGAGGTGTCAACCATTTACCACAGCTTTCAGTAGTAATTTTCCGAAAAATCCGTATTTTTCAGTATTTTTCCGTAGTGAACATATTATCTTCAGCCCAAGCAACATTGACCATAAAGTAGCCATATAGAAACAACCGTAACCACACCGTAAGAAATTGACAGGTTTCCATCCCTCTCACGGCGGCTAAGCAGCAGTACGGTATGTTATAGCATGCATCACTCAAAAGTGTGTGTTCAATTTTTACGGTTATTTCTTACGGCGATTCTAGCACTGCCTTTGAATGTGTAGGCCTATACACAGTCACATTACCTGTTCGTTGATAACTTTGGCAATTGTTGGATCTACAGCATCACTTAATTAAAATACCATATTTACTCGTCTATAGCACGCACTTTTATTCCAAAACAACTGATAAATATTCAGGGGTGCGTACTATACACGGAAAATAGAAAAAAAAAAATACGTGGAAGAAAGGTCAGTTGTCCGTTGAGTGGGGCAGCGGGAGGGGGAGGGGGGTGAGACGAAGTCAAAGCCGTAAATTGATGTGTGTCAAGCGTAGGAAGCAGAGAAAAAAAAAGGCCGGCGGTCGATCGTGTTGTCAAAGGGGAGGGGGGAGGTGTAAGAGGCAGAAGTTATAGTGGTAAACCGACCAGTGTCAACTGTGGAAGGCAGAGAGAGAACGTTCTCACGGCCAGGTTCCTCCATCGTTACTCCTCTTCCTTTTCTTTTTCTCTCCCTTTCCCCTCCTACTATCATTCCATGGGGAAGAAAGAAAGTAAAAGGCGTCATTGTTCTCAGCTTTATCTCCCTTCCCCCTCCCTCCAGCCCGGGGAAACGTGACCAGCTATCTTTTCATGGAAAAGGAAGAAAAAAAAGAGTGTCATTATTTTTTTTCCTTCCCCCACCCCCTCAAACATACCAGGAGAGATAAAAAAAAGGCAAGCTTGCTACTGTCACGACATGTTATCTTCGGCCTTGGTGGAAGAGGGGGGGGACATGCTGGATCGGCTGGCACAGCAGAGCAGCAAGGCACACACGCGCGAGGCGAGGGTTGGCAGACAGAAAGTGACCTTGGAAGAGAGATAAACCACCCCACCCCTCCTGGCTCTCCAACACCCTCTCTGCCTTCACAATCTTAACCAGTGTGAATGTTATCTTTCCTCTCTCTTTTATATGTTGCCAGCTACGTTTCCTTTCTCCCCCTCCTTCCTCGACCGTTCCATCACAACCTTCCCTCGTGCTGTTTCACCGCTCGCTCGGCTCACCCTCCGGTGTTTTTTTCTCCTCACATTCTAAGAAGGCACTAAAAAATTTTTCCCCTGTAACTTGTTGCAAAAATCGTGGTGCGCACTATACACGAGGGCGTGCTATACACGAGTATATACGGTATACACCCGGTATTTTATCCTCGAAACTTCTAACTTTGAAAATGCTTGACGTGTATTTACCGTAACTATGTATTGACTGCTGCCGTGTTTACACTGAAGTCACAACTGCACGATTCACACAACGTGTTGTTGAGATACATTTGAAGCACTTAAACGTGTCCACAACTGTGAATATTCTGAACGATATTTCTCAACACTCTTCCCCTTCAAACTCATTCTCTAATTTAAACATTCACATCAACATATATTCGTTAAAATATGGCAACATGGATAAGTTTCCAATATGGCCGATCAGCGGAAGAAGAAACAATAATCACGTACGACTCGATTCGACTGCATGAGTCAACAACAACTAATCGATAAGTCGGAAGACTGCAGTCTCACCCGAACATGAACAATAGATTGTATGAGATACATACGACATACGAGAACCTTCCGACGCGTGCCGCGCAAAGTGTAAACACACTAGTTTGTAAATACGCTACCATCACCAAAATATGGTATCGGCAAACTAAAAAAGTGAGAAAGAAAACAATGTGTGTGTGCCAGAGCGTGGGAAAAGAAACAGCGCATCATACGATCCACAGAGTTACGAATCGAAATACATGCATACACAATGGAACATGCCTGTTCATTTACAGTCGGGTGGGAGCTAATAAATCCGTAGTTTATCAACAGAATCCGTACTTCCGTAGTAAACCATCTAATTTTGTATAAACTACAGATAATCCGTAGTAGTTGGCACCTCTGTAAACATAATGTTGCACAACTATAGGCTGTTCACGATAAAGTGAGCACTGCATAAAGTTTTCTTTCAGCTGTTTTGCAGCAATCTTTACTATTTTTAAAATTAAATCTTCTGCACAACTAAACACCAGTGAAAAATTTTCAACTCTCTCAAAAGTTAACACCTATTGGTCCAATAAAACTTATCTTTAATTAATTAAATTTTCTGCTGAGCGTTCCGTTTATAGTGAACAGCCTATAGTTTGCTCACCATAAACGCCCCCTCTTCTCGAAGCCTCCTATTGATGGCTGTAAACATTGAATGATAACATTTTGGCCAAATTAAGATTCATTTTAATGAATATTTTTCATGCAACAGGGTTAATATGCGTACTTTGGCACTTACACACTTATCGTCAAAAAAAACATGACGCCGGCATCTGAGCAATAGGGACTTTGCAGGATCTATTTCTAACATCCAAAGGAAGGTCTGTACCAAATTTCAAAACTACACTATTTTTATTTCTGGTAAAACACTATAGTTAATTTTAACCTAAATTACGCAGAATTCCATTGTTGTGCAGAAGTTCATTGTGATCCTGATTTTTTCAGCTAACAATTATTGCTCATAAATGTTTAACATATAGTTTTAAAGCTAATAAAGTAATGAAAAACTTTTATTCAGGTTAATTTCTGCCTATCAGTGGCACGTTTTATGCAACATGTGATTGTATAGAGTAGTAATGCTTTTAATTCCATTAGTTGTGTATAAATCAGTCTAGAAGAATTTTTGCAGTGTATAATGTAACAAAAATTAATGATTAATGATTAAGTGGCCCTAACTTTAAATTCTGACCAAATTGTGATATAATGGAATGAATATTTTTCACAATCGTGATATGCATATTTCGGCACTTACACTCTTGTTGCATACAAAAAGTATGATGCCGGCATCTGAGAGAAAGGGGACTTTTCAGGATAAATTTCTAATACCCAAAGGAAGGTCTGAGCCAAATTTCAAAACTACATATTTTTTTTTAGGTAAAATACTGAAATGCCTGGGCTATACTGATATCTATACCAAGTTTGGTCTAAATCACTTGAATATTTCCAGAGAAATGACATAATGCAAACAATGATGTTTGTACTCAGCAGGGGTCAAATTACTAAATAACCACTTATTAGCAACTTGTTACACATTTGCAACTGACAATCAAACGGAGGTGAATATCTTTAGTTTGATACTAGTCGATTTAGACTTTTCCTGATAAATCCTGATAAAATGTTTTACTGTACTAAAACTTTGCTATGCTCGACATGATTGGTATAGGTTTAGTGTTATGTTTGTGGTTATGTAGGCTATCTCATGAGTGAGGGTACTGTTCTCATAGTCTTGTTAGCAATGATTCCTGTCCTCTTTACATCACTATTTCATTTGTTCTTTACACTTTGGTCACCATTCAGTTTTTCATTGACCAAGATAATTCACAGTTTATTGATAAAAATACAGTAGATTGTATTTATTTTTCGAATTGAGACTTACCAGTATAGCATTTGGCTATAGAAAGGATAGATTATTTTAATAGTATGAATATTTATTGTATATAATTAATCTTTTCTTTATTTCTTTCATGTTATCTTATATCACTTAAATTTTCTTGTATTTTATTTTAATGTTTGGCAAGTTTAGTTTCTCTTTGGAATCTATAGGATCAGTTAATGAATGCCCCTACCTAGTTAGTTACTTAATACTATTTATTCATTTTTTTTTGTTAGGACTCACATCCAAAATCTTAATTTTATTTTATTCTTGTTTTATTTTTGTTTATTTTTCGTTTGTAATTTTTTCTCCAGCCCTAATGCCTGTTTTGGCGATGTCGTGAAGGCTTGAGGAACAGCCGCGAACGAGGGGGCGTTGTCTAGAGATAAGAGCAGTCTTGGCCGAGCGATAATGCCGATATGGCGTATTTTTTAAATTACCGTCTCGCTAGCACCGAAAGCTAGCGCCATCGTAATGGTTTTTCATAGTTTTTGAACGGCCAAGCAAAGTTTGTTAAGCAAGGAAGTCCGTAGATCGTTTAGAAGAGTCTACGAGGCAGAAATGAAATTAAATTTTGAGTGCGCAAGATTTGAAGATGGCAGCGTCGGCGGCTTGGTGACACCATAAGAGACGTGATTGGTATGACGCTGTCTTGTTTTACCGCACCAGACACTTTCTTTACTATAAATTAGTGCATTTTAAACAGTGTTAATATTTGGAATGAACTAGAAATAACTTTGATTTTGAAGAGTAACTATAATTTTCGGATTTATTAGGACTTTTGACCCATTTGCCTTGTTTTATGAGAACTCTCAAGCCTACCGCTCAGAAAGAGACAGAGACTAGTCGCTGGAATTTTAAATCACGTATTTCGTGTTGTGTACAAGACTAAAGTTTTACAAATAATTAAAACATTTTTTTTTTAGTATTTCAATTGGAGAAACACTCATTAAATAACTCTGATTTTGAACCCTTAAAATTACGTTAATTACATTTGCATTACACATGGTAATTTCTTCTGAAATGTTTCATCACTTTGAAAACTTTTCAAGGAATATTTTCTTTATTTCGGCCTGAAATTCAAATTATTAAGGATGTGGTAGTTACCTACACTGACAAGCTTACATAACTAATAATTTTCAGTTTAAGTCAGCATTTTACATTTCCTGAATTATTTATTCTACTACAGTGAACCCTCGATAACTCGGACTAAAAGGGGGGAGAAGCTGTCCGAGTTACGATTTGTCCGTGTTATCAGGGGGCGTCCGGGGAGGAGGGGTAATCAGTCAATCACAAGAAACGTGAGGAAACCAGTACGCTATCATTTCTACAAGTTAAAGAAGCAGCAATATATACTGCTTTGTACGTATCAATTTACAGGAGGGGATCACTGTAACGGGAGAACTATAAAAGAAAGTATGTCAAACAACCTGGGCCGGCAGATTCTTTTTTATTTATTTTTATGCTACTTCTGGCTCATCTTATTTTATCTGTGCTAGAAGCTGGCACCAAGGCACCCTTCTACCACATAAAAGTTCTCACCCCCTTCTCTCGTCTGACTGACGACAGTCTTGCGTGCACGTGTGTGTGAGAGAGAGATAAGCTAGGGTGGTAGAGCACGAGCAGAAGTAGTCAAGGTCAACAGGTACAGTCTCAATAGCAATAAGAACACCGCACGTGACCATACGCAACTCACGAGATGTTTACGTGAAAAATTGCTCTACATCAGCATGTCACTGTGTCTGCAGCCAGCTGCTAGTTTCCTACGAGAAATTGTTTTTTTTCCAGGGCCTCTTTGTTAGAATAAGAGGCCAGGAGCAACGTAAATCTCAGTCTACCATTCCTCTTTTTTTTTTTTGTTTAGTTGAAGTCACTGCCGTGGTTGAAGTGATAATGTGCGCCTGTAGGCCTCCCTTCATACTATCTTACCTTGGCTGCGTCGTCATAGATCAGTGACATCTTTACACACTCTTTACACTTAAAATAAATTTCACAGATACCATCAACATTAACGGGAACTCAATAAAAGCCCATTCATTTTAACCATTTAACTTTTTCAAAAGCGAGGCCCTCTAAATGTGCGACCCGGGGCAAAAGCCTCTTTCTGCCCCTTCCTCCTTTTTATAATTTATTAAGCCCCGTTTTATTTTTTCGATATCGCGCCGGCCTCTAGCGTAGTGAGTCAGGTGCCAGTTTACGTTGCGAGAGGCCCTGGGTTCGAATCTTTGCTCGGGCATGGATGTTGCGTTGTTCTTTCACCTCGCTTCACCCTTGTAAGACGTCGAAGGGCCGTAAAACTCTCTCGCCACCTTACCTACATTGCAATGCAAACCAATGGCTTTTAATTTTTTTATTAATGTACGGAACAAATTATTTTGCATCTTGAATTTATCGCACATACCAGAACAAAATAAATTTCCCTTTAGGTGCCATTGTGACGTGTAGTTACCGTCCATTTCACCAGCATCATACTGAAATATTTATTTACGATGCACGTGCGTGTGTGGCCCGCGCGGCGAAGTGGGAGGAGAGATAAAGAAGGGAGGTCTGCCTGCTGAGTCGCATCTTTACTCGCGCACCTCGCTAGCAACACAACATTTAACGCACGGAACTTGCCAGATATTTTACGGTGGGATTATTAAAGGCTACGTAGCGATGAGCAACTGCTTTTAAAGCTTAATACTGTTATTAAAAAAAACGTGATGGATTTAAATTAGGCAGACACAATTTTCTTATGATTTTTGACCAAAAAAAATTTAATTAAAATTAATTTTGTTTTTTGAAATTCTGTCCTAGTTATCCGAAGTCCGGGACATCGAGGTCCGAGTTATCGAGGGTTCACTGTATTTTAGTTATTTGAACTAAATAAATAATAAATAACTGTTCCATTTAATCTCTTTATGTTGAATTATTGCTCTCATGTGGATGAAAGGACGTACAAATAATTGCTTGTTGAAACCAGATGTGGCTTATGAATATTATTTAGGTTAAAACTAGTAAGGGTTCATGTATGCTTTTAAGGCACAATTTTCACAGAATTATTATGCTCCACCACAGTACACAATACCCATATTATTTTACTCTGTAATACACTAAGTAAAGTGTGCACACCAGCAGTAAAAAAAGTGAATTTATTGATGTATCAAGTGGCTAGGTTATACAGCGCTAGGTTGAACATTATGATAATACATGTGCCTTACCTGCTGAGGAGTGGCAGTCTTGCCAGTGCCTATGGCCCAAACAGGCTCATAAGCAACCACAACTTTACTCCAGTCTTTAATCTTGGCTGCGATAGCTCCGATCTGTTGGAAGACGACATCTTCAGTTCTGCCTGCTTCTCTGTCTTCTAGCTTCTCCCCAATACACGCCACCACAGATAGCCTGGAGTCCAGAGCGTGGGCTACTTTGTCTGATATCAGCTGCAAAGTCAACCACAAATAACCTCTCTTCAATACTCGCAATGTATTCAAATGTCACCTATATATTTCCTTCGTTATTTTGTGTATATAATTTTAAAATTATTGGACATAATATTGAAGCATTTACTGTTTCTATATGAATTACAATTAGGTCACCGATTTCAAGAGGCATCACAGTTCTTAAAAATGATCTCGTAAAACTTATGCTCTTGTAAAAAAAGATTACTTATTTTGACTTCCAAAAAATGGAAACACTCTGCTTACACTGAATGTTTTTGTGAAGTTTTTAACTGCTCCTGATGCAAAAACAATGAGTTCTTTTAATTAAATAAAGGTGCAGCATATCAGTCCAAATTAAATCATACCTCAGAAAAGAATATACTTGATTGTGTACAAATAACTGGCATTCCAATTTCAAGACCTTTCAGGGTCTTTTCACATCACCATATATTATGAATATTTAAATACGACTTAGTAATAACACAAGAAACAAAAAAAAACAAGGCATTCACAAATGTATAACAAACCACAGGTATTTACACCACACTGGCTGACATCGTGAACTATTACGCAAAATAAACCAAATTTAGTGACAAGAGGACAGTAAAACAACAAACGTACGCTTGAACAGTTCTCCAACATGACATGTACAGGATGGCCAGCAACCGAGAAAAGTCAAGAAATTACAGACGTCTAGATAAGCCAGGGAATTATCTAGAAAAAATGGCAATTGAAAATTGAGTTAACTGACACATCCACAGGTGGTATTAATGCAACGTACCATTTTCTTGGTACGTGTCCCAATTTTCAAGTCCCATATCTTTTCTTATCAAGATTTTAGTTGTGTGTAGCAGTATTGAGTTGAAGCGTGGTACCAGTTTTGTGTCTCAAATACAAGTTTTTCTTCGTTGTGTACCAGAATTTTAGCGGTTACCGCTACCACCAGTGTTGCCAGACTAATGGTTTCCCAGACAATGTGTTGATATTTTCAAGTTTTCACAGTGGGAAAAATCGCTCCACCATGGTGTTTCTTGCCTACTGTTTGTAAAATGCCCTAATGAATTTACTTGTTAAAGTGGGTTTTAAACAGTTATGTTTTGTTTCAAGAGTTTGTAGTAGAATATGAAGGCATGAACTAGGCAACGTGGGATCCACAACTCGCTGTTGTTCTTGCCATGCTACATGCTCATATATACGTTGTAATAGTTGTTTACATTGTGTGGTGTGGTTATAGCTTCCTTTCGTTCATGAAAGTATTACCATCTTCTGAACAAGTCTTAAGTACACAATTTAAATTTTAATTGTATTTAATATACTGTACCACATAATGGAGGAACACGCCTAAAATTTTTGGCTCGTGTAGCGACAATAAATGTACCTATGTTAAAAAATTACAGCATAGCATAGCATTGCCTTAGGTGTGTTTATGAAAATTATTTAGAGCATTAAAAATATCTGAAAATGTATGTTTCACGAGTGTTATTCTTACAACATAATGGGAAAAAAGTAATGGCAGAACGAAAAAAGAAAAAAAAAACTGTATTTAGGTCAAATTGGTTAACAGATCCCACTACTATGAAATGGATTGCGAAGTTCCTGGTGATAACTCTGCAAGGTGCAATAATAGGAGCAATGTTGATTTTTCTGTGAGCAACATAGGCCGGGGTTCCGTTATGAGCCACATTGAAAGCAGAAAATATCTTAAGTGGGCTGGGAATTTAAACTGTGTGAAGGAAGGCCTATATTGGTACCAAGTGAAACAACAATGTTTCCAGATAGTGTCATAGCAAAGAAACTTCAGTTACAGCGAGATAAGGCAGGTTATTACATTACATCTGGTCTCGCGTCATTTTTCACAGATGAAATGAGTGAAATGCTAGAGGGGAAGAAAGTTGTAGTTTGTTTCGACGAATCATTAAATAAAGTTTGCAAAAACAGCTCAAGGTTCTCACTATCTTGTTTCAGTAAATTTCCTTGAGTTTGCCCAACAACCACCCAAAATTATGCAGTAAACTAATTACAAAAAGAACAATTTAACATAATGTACAAGCATACCTACGCTATGAATATAAAGATATTATAAACAAAACTATTTCATTTACCTGCTGTAATGTGGCTGTGAACATTTAAATAATGTTCTCTCAACTCTGCTGCATATAAAAAAAATGTATAGGTACCTTGCATAATCACTTGTACTGGTCACTAAGTTACCTTTAGACCAAATGGCTTTAAAATATGGTGTTCATGTTAAATAAGCAAAATTTTACAGAAATTTAACTTACTGCAAAAAACATAAAAATATGTACTGGTCATCCTGATCTCCTTTAGGGCTTTGCCCCTAACATTATTGAGCCTGATGTAGCTCCCGTCAAGTAGGCCTACATAGTTATGTAGTGCGCCAAGGTCGCGTGACACATAACCTTTGTGCAACGTACCTTTCCACTTGCTGAGAACAAGATGATGTTTTAAAAGTGCAAAGTAATTAATTTAATCTCAACCTGTGCCTCAAGTTGCTTGTGTTATTTTCCATTGAAACTTTATTGCTTTTAGGTAAAGTGTATGTTTTGTTAACATTTGCTACGTGATTCCATACGCTGCCACATACAGCACCAACTTTATAGTAAAAAAAAGGTTGTGTTCAGAGTATTAGGGATTTATCATAATTGTTTAGCATGTAATCTCCATTCTTTTATTGCTGAATTATATTGGCAATGAGTAGAGGTCCGTGAAAATAGCATTTTGAAATTTAATTTGTAGCATATTAAAATTAAATTTAGCATTTTGTAGCGTTTTCAAATGTTCACTCATTTTAAAACTTTCAATTTAAACATATTCATTACACTTAATTTTTGCATGCATATTATGTCCTCTTGTGAAAAAACTATTATAATTAACAATTTTATGTACACTAAGTTTATATTTCTCAGGCTACCTAAGTTGGTAATACATGGAAATATACTTATAAATTGAATTTGAGCATGTTACACATCTCAACGTTTTCTTCTTTCAACTGAGTCCTCCGATCACTCAACACAACATTGCAGGAACTCGGGCATCGCTCAGCATCGACACTGCTAACCTGAGACTGAATGTGTTTGTCAAGAACATCCTTTTTTTCCCACTCGAGGTGGCAATCACATATACCACACATCAAAATAGAACTATCACTCACATAGAATTTATCATCTATGTAATTTTTTGCCCGCTCAGAAATAGACACTTTAATCCGCGGCATCTCGAATGCCGTGATAATTACCATCGAGGAAAACTTTTATTTTTTTATTTTTCACTAGCTCTGACGAAAGCCTGCAAGCTGCTTCTTGTTTACAACTGCAAACACAGCTCAATCTCGAAGTACATCTGGGGTTGGGGGATGAGTAGGTGTGGTGTGTGTGTATGTATGTGAGAGAAAGAGGGAGGGAGGGGGAGGGGGGGAGAGAGAGAGAGATAAGGTAAATTACAGCGCTATTTTACTGCAGGCACCAATGTATTGTATTGTTTTTTCTGCCTTGTAAGACGACTCCTACTTTTGAAGACTACCTCAAGAAAAATTAATATGACACAAATGCAAGCCGAACTGTGGCTGTCCCACACACGTTTATCAGCCGAGAGCACATATTGAGATAACTGATCCCGCTGATGTGTCATGCCGTCAGTTGACAAGTGGAGAGCGATAGTTTAAAGATGGAGCAGGGGCGGGGTGGAAGAGTTGTAAAATGATGAGACAGCTTGTATTATCGCAATGGGAAGGAGGGCGAAAGGGGAAGCAAGAAGTAAGGAATGTGTGTGACCTAGTTGCTATCTACTTCTCTCTTATCTCTCTTGCTCCGTCGCGTCGCATTTCACGGCGTCTGCCTCGGAGCAAAAACGACACGTCTCCACACTCAAGCCAAAAAAATCTCCGTGGTAATAAACTTGTCTGCTTGCACTGATAGAATAACGACGCCTTTTAATGAACGTGGAACATACTGTAAACTTTATAGGCATTTAAAATTACCGATAAATATGCACTGTCGGTTGTAACAACATTATGTTTACATATTTGTTCCTAACTGCTTGTCCCGATTCTAAGCCGAGAAATGATTTTGGAGTGCCCGAATTATATATATATATATATATATATATATATATATATATATAAAAGGTCGGCTTACAATACGGTAGGTGTGCTGCGTGCATGTGCTGCGTGCATGTGTGTGTGTGTGTGCGCGCGCACACACAAGAGATAGAGCTTAGATAGCGCAGGAAGGCAAATGGCCTTAGTGAAGAAACTGTATATGTCCACCAATATTCAGGCAGAACACGCAGTTATTCTTCCAAATAGCCATGTTGTAATTTGAGCTGAGCGGAAGCTATTCTGACTGTCTCTGTCCCTCCTGCCTCAAGTTTAACCGGCGCCAGCTTACAAGGATGGTTAGGGAGGGAAAGATGGAGATAAGAGAATTTGATAGTTATTGTCCTCTTCTTTGTGCGAGTGTCCGGGCAATATACGATTTCTGTGCTGTCAGGCAAGCTTCATCTCAAGGCTTGTGATGGATGGAAACAAGGCAGTGGGCCGATGCCCCCAGCAGCGCTGATAAAGATATAGCATTTTCCCGGCTCACCCGGAGAGTTTAGTATTTTATCGCAAATATAGTAGATTTCCACTTTTTATCGCGGCTATTTCACATCTGCAAAAATCACGGGCCTCTAGCCATGAGTCGTCAAGTGAAGCAGAAGTGGCAAGCCTGGGGCGAGAGAAACGGGAAATCATCGCACTGAGTGAAGATAAACGGGGGATCACGGGTCTGAGGGGGCACAGAGATTGGGAATGCTACTGGAAGAGGAGACAGAGAAAGTCGTCGGTTGCTCGAACTTCGGTCGGTAGACGTGTGGGACGCCTTTAAGAGCCAACCTAAGTATATTTTGTAAGGAAATAAAACTGTGCAAACTTCTGGGAGTGATTTTCAGGGTTAGAGCCACGCAGGCGACGTCACACCCTGAGAAAGAGATTAGCCAGGCCTCCATGCTTGTAATCCATGGAGTGGCACCTTAAACCATGACCGCCTCCCACTAACCCTGGTAACAAGTGGCGCCTTTCTGTGTGGCTAAAATCACTATCGGACTTCGAATGGAAAAGTTAGGATGAGATTAGTGTGAACTTGTAGAGTGAATAACGGACTCGCGGGAAGCCATTTACGCGTGATGCTAACTGTATGAACGGTGGTCTGTGTTTGAAACAAGATTCGCGAGACGAGCGAGTGTTGTTGGACCGCCAATTGCTAGCGGTGCGCGAATAGTGGTTTTAGCGTTTCAAATAGTTTTCAAACAATTATTAAGTTTTTCTAAAAATTTTCAAATATTTTTTGAATAGTGGTTCTTCAAATTTTGGTATACATTTGCCAGTGCATAAGTATGCATTTACAAGGAGATATAGAAATGCACTTTGCTTTATTAATTTAAGCATAAACATTTTGTAGTTTTTATTTTGATAACGTTTATGTTACATTGTACCTGTTAATACAGCAATATGATGTTTTTTTCTTTTATTATGTTTGTGAGAAATCACAAAATTGTTTTTGTATGCAAGTACTTATTACAGACGGCACTGCTGATTTAGTTTATTTCTTCCCTACGTGTATAAAGATACAAAGAAAAAGTAATATTTTTTTGAAGAATTTAACTACAAAAATTTGGAAGATAAATTAATGCGTAATAAATTATTACACTACCTACTACGAAAAATTTTACCTTTGTGAGTAGGAAACAATGAACTGTTAATAACTAATCATATTTCAAACTAATTTTGGTAAAATAACGGGTTAACTTACTGTGTGATTCACAATTGGAAACATTCGTAGAATAGCTGCATAGAAATTCTGAACATGTTCAACTGGCTAATTATATAATCAAATAAAAGTAAGCCTATCAGTTTTAAAAAAAGTTTAACCACTAACTACTTCGTTCATGGCCTTGCTTACTTACAAGAATGTTTACAAGGTCACATGGCAACATCTACAACCTATTAATTACAGTCGGTAATATAATTTTCTAGTATAATAACCATGTATGATTTTCATTGTGATATTTATTTTTTTCATATTATTCTTGTACTGTACATAGTCTCCTTTACCTAAATTGAAAATGTTAACCATATATATATATATATATATATATATATATATATATATATATATATATATATATATATATATATATATATATATATATATATATATATATATATATATATATATATATATATATATATATATATATATATATATATATATATATATATATATATATATATATATATATATATATATATATATATATATATATATATA